>ML782503.1:298483-357148 GCA_009831015.1 Picea engelmannii
CCCAATGGAATTCCTTAGTCAGTTTAAACCTTTAATCCCAAAGCTCTTAGGAGTATGGTAGAACATTAGAAAGGACCAGAGGAGGAGCCATGAATTGTTTAAGTCTAGATTGCGACTATTTTCCGTGAAGAAAACAAGTTTCTTAATTGAGATGGCTCACAACCATTAATTCAGCGCACCGATTATATCTAGACCGTGGTCGAATGGAAGGGTTAGAACATTTTCTAAACCATATTCTTGTTTTTTAGACAAAAATGTAGACACCATTATAATGTAGACAATCAAGCAGATGATGATGATTGTTACTGTGTACTAAGACCAACTTTAATCTATAGGGCCTTAAGAAAAATGGTGAAGAAATACTTGGTTTGTTTTGGAATTTTATTTATGTGTTTGAAAAGATTGGAGAGAAGCTTTCCTAAATCTCCATAATTTTGATGAGTTAAAATGTTAGGAAGGTCAATATTATTACAAATATTTTAAAATTGAGATCTAATGTGGATATACACAAAACATTCTAAGATAAAGTGTTTTTCTAAATAAAGTCTTTATATAAAGTATCAAAGAAACACAACAAACACTAGAACGTGGTGTTACAATGATTATGTTGAAGTATTGATGTGGGCATTTTCATTTGATTTTGGTAAACATTGTCGGTCTTAAAAATTAATTAAAACATCACAATATATTAATATCTTCCCAAAATGGAGGGTTTGGAGATGGCGAAGGAGGAGGAGCTACGGCCTTACAGAGGCAGTGGACGGAAAGCTTCACACCTCCCACTTCGCCTGTAGGAGCAACACCCCATATGACCGCCCACAGACTGGATGCCACGTACCTGTCGCTATTAGGGCTGCAGTGGCTGTCACAAATAGCAGGAGGAGCAACATCACCTGGTTCTTGAGGATCATCAATCCAGCCTCCTGTTTGATCACTCAAAGCATTGTGAAGTGGTTTTCCTCGGTCTTCAAGAAAAATCACCATGCGCTTTCTTCTATTGCCAACGATGTTGAAGAGATGGTTGCAATAGTCATCCTGACTCCAGCTCTTTGTTCGATGAATGGGAAGATACATGATGATCGCTATGTTGTGGGGATTCGATCGCGGGATCTTCATCCCTCGCTCTGTTACAGGAATAGAGTTAAGAGTGATGTTGTCGACCACATATTCCAGCGAAGATCGAGGCTTTATTCCGGACATCGTGTCACGACTTGCTACGAGACTGCTGGAGGATTTCCCCTTTTTGTAAATACCATCGTCGATTCTTCTCTTTGCTTGCATGCTCAGGATTCAGACTCTGTTTTTTAGCTCAAAGCCCAGATCCACTAGGTTACATGCATTATGCATTGCTTTCAACAACTAATCTTTGAAGGACGACAACTTGTGGATGGATCTCTACTGCGGGGTTATGGGAATCTAAATAATGCAACCATTTCTCTCGTTTCTCGTCTCTGTGGAGGAGCGCCATCCTCCACTCATCTAAGCTCTTACAAGCACTCTATGAAAACATGGATTTCCACTCCTTTCGGGTCCAAGGCTGAAACTTTTGGAGCAAAGGAGCTTTTTGGCTCTGCCTTCATTGTGGAGCAGTCCGTAGAACCTCCAAAAACAGAGGTCGAAGATCCCCATGTATATGGCTCTACATATATCTACCAGAAAAAATCCCTCTTATGTTGTTTCAACGGACCATGGCCCTCGGCTTCTGCGCTAAGAGAATGGGTAAATAAGACCTGGTCGTCAGGTCATGAGTTGTTCTTTTGCTCCAAAGGGTTCTTCATTGTTAACTCTTCCACATAGGTGGACTTCCAACGCATGCTAGAGCAAGTTCCATGGTTCTTGGGCAGATCTGGTCTTTCCATGTAGAGATGGTTCCCATATTTCAACCCACTGACTATGGTTGTAATGACTACACCGATCTGGGTAAGACTCCCCAATTTACCTTTGCATTTTTATACTCCATCTTTTTTACCTACCCTGGGAAATGTGTTGGTAGGTTTATCAAGATTGACACAGACCGGATAATGAAAGGCTTCATCACCTTCGCCCGCATATGCGTTGAAGTCGACCTCAGTCAAGGCCTACCGGATAGGATTCTTATAGATTGGACTGAGGATGATCCTTACACATAGTTGGTTGATTATGAGAACATTGCTTTCAAGTGTCACTCATGTCAACAAACAAGGCACCTTCAGGCAACTTGTCCTTTATCCCCAACCTCATTCTCATCCCGTGGAGCTTGAAAAAGGACTAATGGTTGGCAAGACCCTAAAAATCACAAAAATCATTCGAACTCTTCATCTGACAACAAGAAACATCACAAAGATGCCCCAACTCTTCTTCCTTCTACAACACCATCGCAATCTCCAACAAATGCGCAGTAACCAACCGCGGACCCAAAACACCATCCTTTGGCTTCAACACAACATCTTGAAGCTTCATAAATTCTGACTCCGAATTTTGCAATTCATCATTTGCACGCTCCCCTCGAAAAGGATGAATTGAATGACATAATCATGGCCACAGTCCTGCCCTCAGGGACTCATAAATATCCACATGAATTGGATAATTCAGACAGTGACAAGGAATCACCCTTAGCTTCCGCAGCTCAAGATTTTGACATTTCCTTAGACCATTTGGCTTTGGTGGCGAAGGTTGTTGAGCCTATCAATTCCTCTGGTTGGATTGATGTTCGTAAGAAAAAAGGCAGAAAGGATCCTTTTTGGCCAACACAATGACCCGACCCTTTCTCCTTATCTTGTAATGTTTCATCTTGTTATGCCCATGCACTCCTTGTGGTTCTCTTTTAGCATAGGTTAGTCTCTAATGCTCCCATGTTCTCTTTCTATGGGGTCTTTTGCTATCAGCAAATCTATGTATCACTCTGTACTTTTTCTTGGTTGAATAGAAGGATTCCCATCTAGTTTATTTACAAAAAAAATATCTTCCCGAAATGCCATGTAGTATTCAAAAACACCAATTGGTCTCAGTCAGACTAATAGTCATTTACACAATTCAATGTCCATCTGCATAGTAGCTTGACATTGGAACCTATGAGCATTTGGCAATTCATAGTCCTCCAAAAATAATTGCATGTACCTATGAAATCCACTCGTTCTATACACATCTACTCCTCTTCCCCATACATTAAATTCACATTGATTTTATTACTATCAGCAAATCTATGTATCACTCTGTACTTTTTCTTGGTTGAATAGAAGGATTCCCATCTAGTTTATTTACAAAAAAAATATCTTCCCGAAATGCCATGTAGTATTCAAAAACACCAATTGGTCTCAGTCAGACTAATAGTCATTTACACAATTCAATGTCCATCTGCATAGTAGCTCGACATTGGAACCTATGAGCATTTGGCAATTCATAGTCCTCCAAAAATAATTGCATGTACCTATGAAATCCACTCGTTCTATACACATCTACTCCTCTTCCCCATACATTAAATTCACATTGATTTTATTACTATTCTTCTAGATCCGAGTTGGGATAGTCTAAAGATTGAATCCCATCATTGTTTTTAATTTTCATTCTATTTTTTTTAATTTTTCAAAGCAATCCTTGTTATTTTTTTAGATCTAAGTTATCATGGGTCACAGGGTTTTCATTGCCTAGAATCAAATTACAAGAGCCAATTATAATTTAACAATCTCTAAATTCATCAATCCTCAAACGTCTTTCAAGAACTTGCTAAAAATCCACAAAATATAATCACAATTGTCGTCATACCCATTTTAGACAACCCATAGGTGCAGTGCCTCCTTTTTTCCATTCTGTCAACCTTTATGTCCCTATCCATGGTTTTTTTGGCCAATTTGGCCTTTATTTAGCACGTTTCTCACTTGGGTTCTAGTCCCCTCAATTGAAATTTTTTGTTTTAGTCCATCTATAGTGAGACTTGCCTATGTAATGAATTCTCATGTAGGTCTAAGATGGGCACGCTAAGTTATTTTTTCCCTTATGTTAAAAGCTCTTCTTCTTGCTATAGCCAAGTATGACTCTTTATAATTATAAGAACTAATGGTTATATTGCCACATCCCATTATATTCAAGAAAAATAACGAGTAGTTTAGTGTTGCTTAACCAATTAAATTATTTTTCTATAGTTGAAAAAAATTAATGTTAGGTTGGAGAATATATAACCAAAAGTGTAGTTATTTTAGGGAATGATATAGTGATTTTGCACCTTCAAAATAAAGTCATCTTGAAGCTTGATTGTTACTAGCAACCAACGAAGATCATAAATATACATCAAGCTATATGCAAATTAGCTTCACTTTGTTTAGACTTTGACAAACTCCAGACAACGAATTAGATGTATATAGTTACAATTTTTTTTTCATTTGTTTATTATTTAAATATCATAGTGTGCATTTATCCGCTCTATCTAAGATCTGCAACAATCGCTAGACACTGTTTAGCGGTGATCTTTATCGGCTTTATTGAAGTTTGTACAATAATATTTATTGCCTTTATTGAACTTAGTATAATGGATGTGTGGAGTAAAGGATCCCTCGCAAAGTTAACATTAAGCATTGTGACAAGCACACAGTAAAAGTTATAACTTATGCTATAAACATGTAAATTTTTTATTTTCTTGTATTATGATTATGCTTTCTTAAGGTGTGTCAAAACTCATTATGTCAAAGCTTAATGTAAAACATTAAAATTGATAAAAAAAATTAAAACTGTAAAGCCAAATACAAAGTTTAGTTCAAATCCCACTTGTGACATATTCACTTTTGATTTGATTGTTAATTAAAATTATTTCTAAATTAATTATAATCAACACACTTATAGACTTGAAAAGAGGTTCTAAAGACTTTCCAAATTTCAAAATAAATAAGATTAATTTCAAACATGGCCATTGAAACTAAATAAGACTGATTTGATAATACAAAATAATAATAATAATTTACCATTTTTTTTTAAGGCCTATCCTTTTCGGCGTACGATGCGGTGATTTGATTTAAAAGATTGAATTGATTTGATGGTATACATATTATTAATTATTTTCATAAATTTTATATAAGATAAGAGCCTTGAACTCTTGAAAACGAATGTTCCTTTGAAATATTTCACGTAATAAGTTTATGTTTTTAGTCGGTTTGTTTCATTAATTTATTAACATTATACTTTAAAAAAAATGATGGGCTCAGTCGGTCTGTTTCATTAAAATCACTCATAACATAATGGAAAGGTGGAAAGTGGAAAATCAGATGCGGAAGAAAACATTTTTTCAAACCAAGTTGCTGTTATGAAAAAGGTGGAAAATGGAAAATCAGATTAAAAAAAAGAAATGTGTTGTTTCAAACCAAGTCGCTTTTTCATATATAAAGAAATGCTTTATATAATAATAATAATAATTTATTTTTAAGGTCACGGCCAAGCCAGCGCATCAAATTGGTGTATGAGACCTCCTTGTTTGTGGGACAAGGGACTCCCCTCCGCCCAACATTTGACTGGTAAAGTCTACGAAGGTATACATACCCTACCCCTTTTGGATTTGAACCTGTGACCTTTTAAGAGGAAACACATGTTCTTAACCATTAGACCCATATAATAAACAAGCACAAGAGAGAGATATAGATTATTTTCTCGAAGAATAATAATAATGAAGACAATCAAAAGCCCTAATTATTATTAAAGGTATTTTATTTCATTGAAAAACACTTGATATATTTTGAGAAGAGGATTCGCCAACAGGAAAGGACCAATTCTTCCAAATGAAAGAAGAGCCGATGGAAGAAGAGAGCTAAGAAGGCCGAGAATCTTTAAGCAAGGGCAAGGCAAGGATATTTATATTCTACCACAGGGGGTAAACAAGTAAAGAATATATATATATATATATATATATATATATATATATATATTCTTTACTTGTTTACCCCCTCTGTTAGAATATAAAGTTATTTGTTATATATACATTTTTTGTAATGTTAATTTATATGTTATATTATGATGTTTAATTGATTGTTTGGATTCCTTAAAAGCTTTGATATGTGTTATTTTTCTTATGTGATTTTAATATAAGTCTCATGAGGAAATTATCTTATTTCACCCATGGAGAGATTTGAGTGTGATAACGAATTTAAAATTTAAAATTCATCTTAATGAAAATGTTTTTCATTTATATATATTAAAAATCATAAAAATGTATATAATTATTAGTTGTTAAGTAAATATGGAGCATTTCATTTTTAAGTTAATTATTTGAATTTGTGTTAAAAGTATTTCTTATATATTGAAATGTTTGTGTAGTTATTAGAGGATTCATTACGATAAAATATCACTTAGGGTTTTTACATGATCTTTTCAAAAAAAAATTCCCTTCTTTGTATATAATAAAGGTTGCTAATGGAGGTGGGCAACGAGAGGTTTTAGTAGATATTCTTTTGTCGGTGTACCTAAATCGTTATGTTGCACTGATGCACTTTAATATCAAAAGCATCGGTGCTCTATGGCTACAAGCATACTGGAGCAACAACATGCCTAAAAGACATTAGTTCTCCACTTTGGTCAAGATGCACCAGTGCTCCACATTGGTCTACTTGCACCAATGCTCTTTATTGATGCATGTCTAAGTGTCAACAACCTGAAATATTCCAAATATAGATTTGGCTACCTGACTAAAGTTTCTTTGGGTTTCTAAATGTGGTTTCAAGGATTATGGATCCGGTTTAGTTTATTCTCATAATGTTTGGGTTTTAAGCTTGTTTTCACTGCATGCAATTAGTTTTGTTGTCGGAACAATGTTCTTTATTGCATTGATCCAAGAGGATCTCCACACAAGGAATTATTATTTTGCATACCATGGAGAAGATCATTAAAATATGGCAAAGAATAATTAATTCTCTTGAATGAATTAATTAAATTGTAAAAATGATTAATACTTAAAATGAGTACGAGAAACTCATGTATTAGTCACGCACATTGGAAAAATGATTAATACTTGACGTGAGTTTGAGAATCTCGTGTACTATTCATTTGATTGTAAAAACAGAAATTAGTTCTCTGAGAGAATCCAACTCACAAATTAGTTTCCTAATTTCAAAGGGAAAAAAAAAAATACTTTGAGTGCATGGAAATCTCACGTATTATTTGTAAAAATGGGAAATCAGTTTTATATGATAATCCAAATCACAAATTAGTTTCCTACTCTTAAGGGGAAATTATTTGTATGTGAGAAACCAACTCACAAATTAGCTTCCTAGTCTTAAGGAGGAAGTTAAGGATCTCATGTGTTAGCTTGAACTTTTCCTCACTTTATTACAAGTAGATTCTAGTCTCAAGAAGGAAGTTAAGGGTCTTTCTCATTTTTGTCATTGAGTAGTTATTGGATCCTAAATTTATGGATCTTGTCTTTTTGGATTATGGAGCCAGGAAAAATTATTTAAACCCCTTTATTGGGAGAGATTGAAAAAAAACTTTTGGAGGCCCTTTGAGGCTCTTTGAGTAGAGAATCAAGCAATAATGCTTGTAATTTGTAAGCCCCTTAATTGGAAGAGTTGAGCCCCTTATTGGGAGAGTATGTGAGCCCCTACATTGGGAGAATTATGCCCCACATTGGGAGAGTCTTGTTTTCCCTTCATTTGGGAGAATATGTAGCACTTTTTTGTAAAGGAGAATCAACCCCACATTGGGAAAAGAAATGCCAAGCAATTCGTATTCCAAGTGGATCTAGAGACATAGCCAGAAGGTTTTGGTGAACTCCGTTAACAATTTGGTGATCTCTTCCTCTTATGTGATTGTCTCATGTTTCTTATGCATATCTTTATTTCTGCAATTATGATTATTAAATGTATATTGTAATGGATTATGAGACTAACATCTCATGCACCAAGTTTATATTCAATTTGGATACAAACCTTTCATAAGCACATATGTTCACCTTTAATGCAATTCAAGTTCAATTAAAACGATCTTATAATTGATCCTTTCATTAAGTGACCCTAGACCCAGATCAAGTTTGGTATCAGGGTACCCTAGATTCAGATCAAGTGGTATCAGAGCAGGATTGACAAGAATTACAGGTGTTGAAGACAAGATGGGAAAAGCATCGAAGAATGCATGGCTTCGTGAGCTTGAAGAAATCAACCAAACCATCCAAGCAAAGAAAGTTGAATTGAGGAGGTTGCTTCAAGACTCTGAAGAAGAAAAGAGCAAACTACGACTACAACTACAAGCTATGGAGGAGAAAGTTAGACAATGCTTCATGATAGAGGCAACAAAGAGTCCATCTTGTGGCCATGGCAGAGATATTAGGTATGGTTCTTGTCATGACGATGTTGACAGATGCACATATTGTCATATGATAGAGGATGTTCTCCAGACACCATGGAACCAAGGTGGTTTCCTAGAAGCCTCATCTACAACTTCATCCAACCAGGAGGAGCAGTTGGCCACACTTCAGGAAGATGACCAAGTGTCACAGACATAAATGGAGGTAAAGGATTATCCATGTTTAGTTCCTTCCCTCATTAATGTTAATGCTTCTTTTCAAGTCTTTGAACAACACACCAAGGGCATTGGCTTGAAGTTGCTGAGGAAGATGGGGTATAAAGGAGGAGGTCTTGGTATAAATGGCCAATGTATCATTCAACCACTTGAGGTTGAAAGAAGGCCATGGTTTTCAGGATTTGGGTATGGTGAAGGTGAGATGAAAATGAAGTCACACAACTATTGCACTCACTGTTGTATACGAGCACATTGGATTGAGAAATGTTGGAAGCTCTATCTTGAACTTGGTCCAAATAAGGACAAACAGGATATGCAAGCATCTAGAGAGAAATAGGAGCATGTCAGTAGATCCTCGAAGAAAAAGGAAAACAAAGAAGGCCCATTGATCGGGAAAAATAGGTAATGGGTAGCCTGGATGATCCATGGGGCTCCAAAATGCCTCAAACATAAAGGTGCCCAGAATTTGAGCAAACCACCACCATGTTGAAGAGCTTGTCGAGACCTTTCCAATGGTGAAAACGAATCGTCAAACAGAGTCACAATGACAAAGTTATGGCCATTTGAAATTTTCAGCAAATAGGCGAAATTGGTGTAATTCGTGCAGTGCTCACATCAACATGACATCAACATGCAGACGTGGAAACACCACAAACTACCATGTTTCATCCATACGGGTGACATGGCGGGACGTATATGCTGACGTGGTGGTACGAAGGGTGACATGGCAGGTCTTCCAAGATGACATCAGTAGTTGATGTGACAATACGAATGATAACATCAACACCTAACGTGGTAGTGTGGATGATGACACCAACAACTGATGCGGAAATACATATGATGACATCAGTAGCTGACGTGGTAGTATGGATGATGATGTTAGTAGATGATTTAGCTGTACAGATGATGACATCAGTAGATTGTGTGGTAGTACAGATGATGATGTCACCAAATGACGTGGCAGTATAGGTGATGACGTTAGTAGATGACATGGCAGTATGGATGATGACGTGGCATGTTGGTTGGACGATGATGTGGTAGTATAGCCGTCTATGTGGCAGTGACGTCAAGAGGATGATTAGGTGCCACTTGGGCCAATCATAGGCTGCCACGTGGAAACCCGAGTTTTCCCAAGTATGGGCATGTTTTTTGAGGTACATTTATTGCTATTGTATGACCCTATTTGGAACATATTTCGAGGCAAAGAGCCCAGGGGGTCCATAAGTCACAGTGACGGAATTGGATGAAAGTACAATCATTTTACATGATTTTTTGCCACATATCCATTAGTGTAGTCAGAATTTGGATCCTAACAATGACTTTTATGGATCATGGAAGAAGCCCACTTTTTTCATTAATGCTTTGGCACACATTTCAAGGCAGGGGGTCCAAAAGTGACCGTGACAGAATTATATGAAAGTATAGTCATTTTTGCACGATTTTTCACCACTAATCCACTGGTGTAGTTAGAATTTGGATCTGAGCAACAAAAAAAATTGGGCTCATGGCAGAAGCCCACATTTTCCATTAATGTATGGCTCATTTTTCGAGGCAGATTTGCACTTTTCATAATAGGTCGAGTTTACAGTCAAAAGTTGTAGAATGATTAGACAAACATGTTGGTGTTGTGTATGTCAAGATTTGAGCAATGCTTTGAGCACCTTGGCATGAAAACCAATGTAAGTTTTATGCATTTATGGTTTTTGCCTCTTTTTGAAAATTACAAAAGGATGAATGTATGTTGCAGATTATGGTGATCTTTGAGTGCTGCCATGTTTCCCACTAGTGCACATTTGGGGGTATTCACCTTAATGTTAATGATGTAAAAGGTTGTAATTAGCCACTCTTGAAAGTGATAATGAGAGTGAGAGGCATTTTGTTTTATGCCTAAAACCTTGTAAGCTTTATTGACAACATTGTAATGGGTCTTATATCCAATATTGAGTGATAAGACATTGTTTTTCCTAGGCATGTTTTGGAAACATTGTAGTGGGTCTTATAGCCAATGTTGAGTGAGAAGGCATTGTTTTTCCTAGGCCTGTTTTGGCAATCATTATAAACTTATCCATGAGAGTTTTATAAACTCTTGACAAGTATGGTACTGCTTTGAAAAGTTGTAATCCATGTATTGTCAACTATAGATTTGCATTGGTGCAAGTGCCAGCATCAACATCCTGATTTTGAAGTACAAATGTGAAGAAGAAGAAGGGTGTGACCTTTCAGAGACATTTGTTATGGAGATCATGGAATCAACTACATATTTTCATTAGTTTAAGTGTTGGCATCGCCATACTCATTCTGAAGTACAAAGGTGAAGGAGAAAAAGGGTGTGGCTTGTTAGAGACATTTTTTATGCAGATTGAATAGTGGGGAAGTGCATCGTGGAGTGTAAGACTCTTCCTGGAATCTGGTTGTGGAGATTCAACTCACAATTTCTCTCTACACTTTTGGAGGACCAAGAGTGCTTTTTGTGGGAAGGTATGATCTAGGAGGATCTCCACATAAGGAATTATTATTTCGCATACCATGGAGAAGATCATTAAAATATGGAAAAGAATAATTAATGCTCATGAATGAATAAATTAAATTGCAAAAATGATTAATACTTAAAATGAGTATGAGAAACTCATGTATTAGTCACAGACATTGAAAACATGATTAATGCTTGAAGTGAGTTTGAGAATCTCACATATTATTCATTTGATTGTAAAAAGGGAAATTAGTTTTGTGAGAGAATCCAACTCACAAGTTAGTTTCCTAATTTCAAGGTGAAAAAAAGGAATACTTGGAGTGAGTGGAAATCTCACGTATTATTTGTAAAAATGGGAAATTAGTTTGATGTGAGAATCCAACTCACAAATTAGTTTCCTACTTTTAAGGGGAAATTCGTTGTATGTGAGAAACCAACTCACAAATTAGCTTCCTAGTCTTAAGGAGGAAGGTAAGGGTCTCATGGGTTGGCTTGGACTTTTCCTCACTTTATTACAAGTGGATTCCTAGTCTCAAGGAGGAAGTTAAGGGTCTTTCTCATTGTTTTCCTTGAGTAGTTATTGGATCCTAAATTTATGGATCTTGTCTTTTTGTATTATGGAGCTAGGAAAAATGATTTAAACCCATTTATTGGGAGAGATTGAAAAAAACTTTTGGAGGCCCTTTTAGGCTCTTTTGGAGAACTCTTTGAGGAGAGAATCAAGAAATCATGCTTGTAATTTGTAATCCCCTTAATTGGGAGAGTTGAGCCCTTTATTGGGAGAGTACGTGAGCCCCTACATTGGGAGAATTATGCCCCACATTGGGAGATCATTGTTGCCCCTTCATTTGGGAGAAGATGTAGCTCTTTTCTATAAAGGAGAATCAACCCCACATTGGGAGAAGCAATGAAAAGTGATTCGTATTCCAAGCAAATCTAGAGACGTAGCCAGAAGGTTCTAGTGAACTCTTTTAACAACTCGGTGATCTCCTACTCTTATGTTATTTCCTCATGTTTCTTATGCGTATCTTTATTTATGCAATTATGATTATTAAATGCATATTGTAATGGATTACGAGACTAACAGCTCATGCACCAAGTTTATATTCAATTTGGATACAAGCCTTTCATAAGCACATATGTTCACCTTTAATGCAATTCAAGTTCAATTAAGACAATCTTATAATTGATCCTTTCATTAAGTGAACCTAGAACTAGATTAATTTTGGTATCAAGGTCACCCCAGATTCAGATCACCAATGCTTCTTTATTGATGCATATCTAAGTGTCAACAACTAGAAATATCCCAAATACTAATTTGGTTATCTGGATGAAGTTTCTTTGGGTTGGTTTCAAGGATTCTAAATCTGGTTTAGTTTATTCTCATAATGTTTGGGGTTTTAAGCTTGTTTTCACTACATGCAAATAGTTTTTTTGCTGGAACAATGTTTTGTATTGCACTAATGGTAAATAATGAAATTACAATAAATGGAATACTAGAATATAAGAAAAACACTGCTAAATTGCTCAAAACTCTTCATATTGATATTTACAAGTCTAGATCCAACCTGGAATACACATGCATGCAAAGGAAATACCATATCTTCTACATGCGAGTGTGGATTTGTTGCATGCAAGTCCAAATATGTTGTTGGATGGAAAATATGCTCTATGAACAGTGAAATATGTTGCATGCACTACGAATACGCTGCATGCAATGGAAATATGTTGCAAATGCTATCACTGATGAATGGTGAACCTCCCGTGGATAGATCTGCTACATGCAAGTAAAGTAAATATCAAATATGCTACATGCAAACATGCAAGTCTAAATATGCTACAAGATGGAATATGCGTTGCATGCATGGTGAAATATGTCGCATTCACTGAGAATACGATGCATGCAATGGAAATATGCTACATGCAATGGAAATACGTTGAAAATGTTGTCACTGATGATTGATGAACCTCTCGTGGATAGATCTTCTACATGCGACTAAAGGAAATACTATATCTTCTACATGCGAGTGAAGGAAATACTAGATCTTCTACATGTGAGTGTGGATCTGTCGCATGCAAGTATAAAAATGTTGTTGGATGGAAGATATGTTGCATGCACTGAGAATACACAGATCTATTGTTGTTTGATGGGATAGCATCCCTCTTGAACCTCCATGCCTCCCTATGGATAAATCATGTAACTCCTATTCCCTCCAAGCACCATGATCTAGGTGGATATTGGTGGCCATCCACCTTTTCCAACTAGCTCAAAATAGTTTTTTGGAAATTTTGGCAATTTACTATTTTTAGTAGTTTTTAACTTCTGGGGCCAGTTTGAGGGTTAAAAGAAAGATGATGGGATAGGATATCCTTTCAAAAAATTTCTCGAGGAATCCCTTGAGCGACAGAGGAATGAGAATATGGAAATTTTCGCACAAACCCTTCGACAACTACCAACAAGCGACACATCCACCTCAAGCGGAAGTGCCACCCCCTTCAAGGTATAAATCAATTTTGATATTCCTATATTTGAAGGTCAAATAGATGCGGATGTCGTAGATAAATGGTTAAACCTTCTGGAAGGGTATTTTTCTTTCCACAACTTTTTCAATAGAGAAAATATTATATTTGCACTCCTCAAAGCCGTCCCCGGTGTCAAAGATTGGTGGGAGACTTTTTGTGAGAAAAATGAAACAAAAGGATCCACACTATTTATAGTGGCACCCACTTAGGATTCCTTCAGGGATGTTATTAAGGAATAATACTACCTTGTTGGAAGTTATGATGACGTGTATACAAGATGGACCACAGTCCCAGAGTTCACCAATGTCTTCCATACCTTGTGCACCAAGTTGGGTATCAAATATTATGAGCATCATCTGGTGCTCAAATACCACGGTGGTCTACATAGATACATCCATACATAAATGGATTTTTTGGACATATCTTCCTTGGGTGCGGCCTACCAATAGGTCATCAAAATTGAGCAGAAGATTAAACAAAAGACGTGACAGTTTGGGTATGGGAAACCCTCACAGCAAAAGCAGGGAAAGGGAAGCCCTAACCCGCAGAACAAAGGACATAACAAAGATGGGAAACCTCATGAAAAATACTCCAAGTTGCAAGCAAATAAGGACAATGGAAAGATGAAGAAAGATACATGGAAGTGGTGTGACTTCTATAAGAGCCCCTGGCATAACATAGTTGATTGTCACTCAAAGAATTCATTATTGGTTAAAGTAAAATCATATGAATCAGATGCGAGTTTGAAATCAGAGTCAGAAATAGAGAAGGGGAGACAAATCATTGATGCAGAACCTAGTGCCACTGTTGCTACCACCAAGATCCATCCCAGTGAACCAAATGAGCCAGAGGAAGGCGAGCGCCTCTTTCATTCACAAATGTGGGTGAAAGGCACTCCACTTCACTTCATCATTGATAGCAGTATCTAGAATAACCTATCTCAGCAGAGTTCTTCAAGTGGATAGCCTTACCGACAACACCACACCCGCAACCCTACACTATTGGATGGCTCTGTCAAGGAAGTGATCTTCACGCCAACCAAAAATGTTGTATGTCATACGACATCAAGCCATTCAAAGATGAGGTATTGTGTGATGTTTCTCCCCTTGAAGTTTGTGATGTTATTTTGGGCCAACCTTATTTATGGAAACGTCATGTTTTATATGATTCTAGGACTCATAGTGTTATTATTACTTTGAACAGGAAATTGTACAGGATACCCGAGGTAGTCCCACCTATTGTTATTTCCTTGATATCTACCAAGCAATGCAGGAATGTCATTTCTCAGACTGGTAAGTTTTTCTTCTTCATGATTCGATCTCAGAGTGAGCGAAAGGTTGCAAGCACATCCATGGACTCTACGTCCGACCTCTACATGTAGCAGAAGCAAGTGGATAAGGTCATGTAAGAATACCAAGGCATCTTCTCATCACCTACTAGAGTACCTATGCACTATCAAGGAAAGAATCCTATTGATCTGACCCCCGACACACTACTATCAAATGGGCCAGTCTATCGTCGCTATCTGCTAGAAAATGAGGATATCAAGCATCATATTCAAGAACTTCTCCACGAGGGGCACATCTGACCCATATCATCACCTTGTGGAAGCCCAATTGTGTTGGTGCAGAAGAAAGATGGGACCTTGTGACTCTGCATTGATTACCAAGACCTAAACAAAATCATGGTCAAGAATCGGTACTCAATTCCCTAAATCAACGATCTCCTTGATCAACTCAAGGGGGACAAATACTTGACTAAATTGAACTGAAGTTTGGCTATCATCAGGTCCCAATAGAATAGACAAATGTCTTGAAAACTTCCTTCAATCCAAAAGAAGGTATTTTTGGATGGTTGGTCATGCCCTTTGGTTTGATGAATGCCCAAGCAAATTTCATGAGGTTGATGGACAATATCTTGTGTCCTTTCACTAATTATTTTGTGTTGGTGTATCTAGATGAAATCTTCAAGGAAAAAAAATTGTGGGGTCTGTCCCAACAGAAAGCCTTCGATGATCTAAAGCGACGCTTGTGTTCAGCACCAGTGCTCTCATTACCCTGCAACAGTCCTTTGAGATTGAGATAGATTCTTCAGACTATGTTGTGGGCACAATCCTCACTCTACATGACCACCACGTGGCCTATCATAGTGAGACATTGTCAGATGTCATCCGTAAGTACCCTACTTGCGACAAAGAAATGTACTCCATTGTGCAAGCATGCCGCTAGTGGAGGAATTAAATTCTCGGGAAGGAGACAGTCATCTAGACTAATCATAAGCCACTGCAGTTCATGCAGACACAAGGCAAATTGTAGAATGATTGCCATCATAAGTGGTCCACATATTTGCAGAAGTTCCACCTCAATATAAAGTATAAAACATGAAGTACCAACCGAGTCATTGATTTCCTCATTCGATCACCAGTTGCGAAACTCACCATGGTGCTAGACTCTTGCAGTCATGAGACCTCAAGTTAGCCCCACCTCTATGAGACAGATCCTGACTTCGCCAAAACCTACCAAATGTTTGGAGCCAACACAACTGTCAATATTTTACATATTCATGATGGGTTGTTGTGCCATCTGGGCCATCTATGCATTTCATCAAGCGAGTGAGTGAAGCTGATTTGGGAATCCCACTACAGTCAGGTGGAAATATACTTTGGCGTGGAAAATACAGTGGCAATGTTGCAACGGAATTTATATTGGATGAAACTTCAACAAGATGTCAGCAAGTATATCTAGTCATGCATTGCTTTCACTATTGCCAAATCAGCCATTAAGAAACAAGGCTTGTACACTCATTTTCCTAATCCTGGCAGGCCCTGGGAATCCATCTCAATGGACTACATGTTGGGCCTCCCTTTCACCTGGTGGGGAAATGACTATGTTTTTGTGGTTGTTGATCGCTTTTCCAAGATGGTGGTTTTGATCACGTACAAGAAGAGAATCACAACATAGGACATTGCCAATCTTTTCTTCGAACGAGTGTGGGTACACTTTGGGATCCCACAAACTGTTATCCAACATTAGGATAGTTAGTTCCCCAACACATTATGGTCGAGCCTCTAGTCACTGCTGAACACCAAGACCACCAAGTCCACTACCTTCCACCCCTAGATAGATGTCCAAACCGAGTTCGTCAACTGGATGATCGTGCACATCTTGCGAATGTACAATTCCAATAAACTTCACATCTGGGATTAGAGTCTTCCCTATGTTCAACACATCTACAACATAGACATACATAGCTCAACCAGCCACAACCCCTTTTAGTTGGGGTTTGGATTTCAACCATTGGGTCCCATGGTTGTTGCACTACCCCTTGTGGCCACCCAGGAAGACTCGTCGCTTGCTCCAACTGCAGCTAAAAAATCCACCCGATTCATTGATAGGATCCAACACATCCACCAACATGTTCAATATATTTTACAGAAGTCCAATGCCAAGTACAAGTAGCACCATGATCAACACTGGGTGTCGCACCAGTTTCGGGCGGGGGACAAGTTTTGGTTGCACATGCAGAAAGAAATACTTACAGGGACTCATTGAAAGCTTCATCCACTTTGTTATAGGCCTTAAACCATTACCAAGGTTGTGAGTGACACTTATTTTGAGCTTAACCTGCCCCCCTTCCTTGGCTTGCACCCGGTGTTCAATTTGGACCTCCTTCGGCCTTATTTTCCACCATTATTGGACACCTTAGAGACAAAAGAACAATTGAGACCAACATAGCTCAACCATGAATGCATGGAATAGGAATCCAATGATCATATCGTAGACACATGGGTCAAGGGAACTCGCCAGTAGAGGATCCAACTTTATTGGGTTGTCAAAGGAGGGAAACTCCTACACCAAGGCAAGTGGCTCACCTGGGGTCAAATTCAACATAAATTTCCTCATATAATGGGGGCACTCAACACAATGGATACAATTTCTTCCTAAGAAAGGAGGATTGATCCAGGTGAATATTGATGGCCACCCACCTTTTCCAATTGGCTCAAAATAGTTTTCTGGCAATTTTGGCCATTTACTATTTTTAGTAGTTTTTAACTTCTGGGGCGAGTTTGAGGGCCTAAATAAAAAAATTTCATGATTTGGAACCTCAATAATAATTAAAGGTTCTTATTAAGACCCCTAAATGAATCTCCTCGTCAATACCTTTCGAACGAGCTATCGTGCGTCCTACACGAAGATCGTATGCAAAAGTTACGACCCTGAGAAGTTATTGTACTAACTTACCCCAACGAGGCCCACATGAATTTTGGCGCTTCATCTCCTAGGGTTAGGTTTTTGGATGTCTAGGGTTTTGACATTCATATTTATTGTAAAAATGAGTTCAGAGCCTCATTGTACTCATCTTCTTGCGAATGAGATTAGCCATCACATCTCTTCTCAGAGATAAGTTGCCACCATTCTAGCAAGCTTATTTTCAGTTTTCATTTTACAATTTTCAACATATTTCTTATTTAACAGAAGTCAAGTTTTACTGTATCTTTGTTATTGTTCACTGTGTCTCTATGTTAACATTATAACTCAGTGGTTTCATTTCGTTCCGCTCAAAAATATGGATCACACCAAGGGAGAGTCTTTAAACCTCTCTGAATGATGTGAATCCCTTTGAATGGATCCAATATTGTACATGCTGCAATCCTGAAGAATGATGGGGAATCTGGATGATCCTCTCGACTAACTAGGGTGTTTCTTCCAACACCGAAATCAATCCATGTGGTGGTTTCTCCCTGTAAATCCACAAAATTCCACAAAGTCGCATGACGTCTCTCTACAATCTAATTCTCAATCTCAATATTCAATAATGAGAGGAATTAGAGTTATCCTCCCCTTTATACTTGATCCTCATTCTAATTCCTCATTCACTTTATTTAATTAGAGTGACTTTTCCTAAGTTTTGACTTTAATTATTCTTTTAAGTCACTTAATCACCCTTTTTCTACTTTATTACTTAATGTCACTTTCAACTTAGGATTTTCTAGTTAATGACACTAAATAATTTTTGTGTTCCCTTTTTCTCCCGACTATAGCCTATAGGAATCAGTATAGGCTACTGAGTCGCTCCTCCTGGAGTCATCACTGGGAAAGGGACATTATGTTCCTCCATTCCTAAGATTTCTTTTCCTTAAGTAATGCCATCACAACCTAACGCTCCATCGATTGAGACAAGTTGAAACTGAAAAGAATACCAAGGTCCCAAACCACCCTAGAAGGTGTGAAGCATCCTCTACTCAATGTGGGATCCGACAAGGTATAGACATAAGAGGCCTCCTGAAAATTGTCGCCAAGTAGAATAAATCGGTACCACAAAAACTCTATCAACCCCTCAAAGAACTGCTCTACTAGGGAACCAATCTCGTGGAAGCAAAAATTGGCTCTCACCTTTGTGTCAGCTGCTGAGATGTCTAGTATTGAAATATCAATATCCCAAGATAATCTTAGAAAGGAAACACCCTTCTATTGTTGCGCCACCTTGATCATAATCGTTTGAATATTTTTCCCAGCCTACATCCTCCTCTCTTGTAAACCTAAGATGAAATACATGTAAGGGCTAAACCTACTACCAGGAATAGTAGACTACACAGACATCCATGTGAATTCTTAACCTTCAGATCCATTGCCATGCTTGATCTTGAATATCGAAAAAGGAATTCTATACCGATTACTGGAAATGACTCCAAGGTACTCATGGACTCTAAACATATCTTCATTGGGTATCTATGTCACTTGTGTTGCGCCACACTCCAAAGAAATCACTGGAAAGTGTGTGAAATCCGATGATTAGTTAATCACTGCATACATAAATCTTCACTCTGCATCGTCAGTAAACCTATGATGCAATCGATTAACATACTCTCACACTATCATTTAGCAATGTGTAAGGGCTCATCAACCCTGCTAGATGAGTGTGCATCTACGTGTACTTATGATGAGTCGTACACTCCTCCGCAACGTCCCTCCATGTGAACCTTTATCGTACCTACCTGCAAGTGATAAATTCACCAGGGTCCCAAACTGTCATGTACTATGTGAAGCATCCTCTACTCATAGCACTGATCTACAAGGTGCTAACACAAGAATCTATCTGATTTCCCCTGATAAGCCAGGAAATCATAAGTTGCATAAACTCAGTCCTCTAAGAAACCAATCCTAAGCATCCCAATATTAAACTACATAAGGAAAAAATTGTCCATCTCATTTGTATCGATTGTTGAGCTGTCAAACACTATGGTCACATGGTTCCAAGATAATCTCCTAGAGGAATCATCATGATGGAACTGCACCCACTTGATCATAATCGTATGACTACCATACTCAGACTGTGTTCTCCTCTCATGGACCCCCAAGCTGAAATCCCTAAAAGGAATGAACTCACTACCCTGGATCATGTCTCACCAAAACATCTCAATGAAGTCAAAGTATTCCAACCTATGGACTGACTCGATCTTGGGTATCATGATGGAAAATCTATCTTACCAAACCTCAAAAAATCCTCTCACAACATCCCCATAATGACACAGTCCAATCACTGGCATGATCCTATCGATCATATTCATCATTTGAAGCAGTCTATCACTCTGATGAATGCCAGGATCCCAACAAATTGGAAGTCCCCCATTTACAATGCCTATTGAAATATCTGTGAACCGATCTAACAGAGTATGGATATCCTCATGTGCATTCTATGCACTAGTCACATGGCCCCAATGAAAATCCTTTTCCATGGCCACAATGCCCCGTGTCTCATCCAATTGGCTCCAATGATCCTCTATTGTCCCATTGTACACTCTGAGGGCATCAAATAGTAGCACTAGATTCCACTACTACTGCCTACAAGACTGGAAAGTGAGTAGTGCATTGGTTGGCCCCAAGGGCATGACCAAAAAGCCATAACAAAGTCTAAAAGTAGACATGTGAGTATCTTGCTCCCTAACCCTCATCTGATGACATCCCAGATGAAAACTGATCATTGAGGGATATGTTGTTCCCTTAGGCTCACCCATCCACTCACCCATCTTGGGTAACCTCAACTAAATGATATGCTTGAGGACTATGTTAGGAGGTCTCCCTAGCAGAAACACCCCACAAATCCACTGCACACTACCACATTCCAATGAATACCCATGCATATTGCTAGCTATCACTGAATCATAGTGTAGCATCCTATATCTTATAGGTGTTACTGTATCCATCACTCTGTTGATGTATCATAAACATGTATCCTAGAGCATACCCATGTCTGTCATATACCTGTGCACCCAATCCATGGATGCATATACTTCCTTGTGGGCCGGTCCACAAGAGATTTGCTCAACTATATCCTCCATAGTTGAGGTACAATCACGCCCTCATCATCATAGAGATCATAAATGGGGTATGGTGTTGAATCCTCATCATGTGTAGGTGCTATCCCACTTTAGCCACCCTCATCATAAGCATCATACATAGGAAAATATGTTAGATCCTCAACATAAGTTGATTGGAACATCTCTTGATAGTCATTATAAATGCTACAATATGTTGCATCCTCATATTTTTCTGATTTGAAGACTACATTATAAGTATACCCTTCCAATACACTAGTGTCATTGACTTCATTGGTTATTTGTAATGGTGTATCATATGATTCTATTTTTTCTTCCTCTATGCACACATCCTCCATATGGATAGATGCAAGATCATCCACTTGTCCTTCATGTTCATCTCTCTTCAATTTTTTCCATGTGCCTTTAAAGGAATCCTCGTCCAACTCCTTATGCCAACTTTCGTAATCGATGGTGTAATAACCTTGAAAGGAAAAAAACGCATATATTTCCTCACCCACTACTAGATATCCCGGTAATAAGGCATGCATTTAGTTGTCTTATGCAATCACAAGTTGGAAAGATCACCAACTCTAATACCACTGAAATATCCCAAACATTGGTTTGGTTATTTGATTGAAGTTTCTTTGGGTTTTTTACTGTGGTTTCAAGCATTTTGGATCTGGTTTAGTTTATTCTCATAATGTTTGGGGTTCTAAGCTTGTTTTCACTACATGCAAATAGTTTTTTTGTCGGAACAATGTTCTTTATTGCACTAATGGTAAATACTAAAATTAGAATAAATAGAATATATAAGCAAAACACTGCTAAATTGTTCAAAACTCTTCAAATTTATGTTTACAATTCTAAATCCAACCCGGAATACACATGCATGCAAAGGAAATACCAGATCTTCTACAGTCAAGTGTGTATTTGTTGCATGCAAGTCCAAATATGTTGTTGGATGGAAGATATGTTGCATGCACAGTGAAATATGTTGCATGCACTGAGAATACACTACATACGATGGAAATACATTGTAAATGTTGTCACTAATGAATGGTGAACCTCAAGTTAATAGATCTGCTACATGCGAGTAAATGAAACACCATATATGCTACATCTGAGTGTGGATTTGTTGCATGAAATTCCAAATATGCTATTGGATGGAAGATACACTGCATGCATGGTGAAATATGCCACAGGCACTGAGAATACGTTGCATGCAATGGAAATACGTTGCAAATGATGTCATTGATGAATGGAGAACCTCATGTGGATAGATAAGCTACATGAAAGTAAAGGAAATACCAGATCTTCTACATGCGAGTGAAGGAAATACTAGATCTGCTACATGCGAGTGTGGATCTATTGCATGCAAGTCCAAATATGTTGTTGGTTGGAAGATACACTGCATGCACAGTGAAATATGTTGCATGCACTGAGAATATGTAGATCTATTATTGTCTGATGGGACAATGTCCCTCTTGAACCTCCATGCCTCCCTCTGGATCAATCCTGTAACTCCCACGTCCTTTAATCACCAAGGGAAAGTCTTTGAACCTCTCTGACTGATGCAAATCCCTCTGAATGGATCCAATGTTGTACCTTCTGCAATTATGAAGAATGGTGGAGAATATGGATGATTCTCTCGACTAACTAGGGCATGTATTCCAACACCAAAATCAATCCTTGTGGTGGTTCCCCTATAAATCAACAAAAGTCAACAAAGTCGCCTGAATTCTCTCTGCAATCCAATTCTCAATCTCAATATTCGATAATAAGAGGAATTAGGGTTATCCTCCCCTTTATACTTGATCCTCATTATAATTCCTCATTCACTTTATTTAATTAAAGTGATTTTTCCTAAGTTTTGACTTTAATTATTCTTTTAAGTCACTTAATCACATTTTTCCACTTTATTACTCAATGTCACTTTCAACTTAGGCTTTTCTAGTAAATGACACTAAATAATTTTTTTACTCTCTTTTTCTCTTGATTGTAGCCTACGAGAATCAATATAGGCTATTGAGTCACTCCTCCTGGAGTCATCACTGGGAAAAGGACATTACACAACCCCATAATACATAATCGTATTCGCCCATAACCTTTCGACACACAAATCAAAGCTAGGAACAAAATTTTCCTCAATACCTCTATATCATAGTGCAAATTACTTTGCCAACATCCCTTCTCTGATAGCGATGGCTCCGAAAGACCACATTTTCAAATTTTAGCCCCTTTTCACTCCAATACGTGGATTTGGGAAATCTGGGCTTTATAATCACATTAATGACACAATGATTCTCTGGTTTTGAACTGGTCTTAGTACGCATATCATTCAATTTGTGCATTAGGGTAATTAAATGCCTATATTATGACCCTGAAACCCTCATTGAGATCCTATATGTTTTTCATATGCTAAGTAACTTCTTTGTTTTGCATTAATCAACTTTGTAACATCTTGGAAAAATCGATTTCATTATAATCAAAGGTTTCCTATACTTTTGAATTATGTTTTTAAATTATTTTTCGTTATTCGGGAAAGTGATGATTTATCTGTTAATTGCAGGATATAAAGAACAAGCTATGGCTAGTCAAATGACCTGAAGATCCAAGAATTTGGCGTCTTCTACTTCAACTTCTGCATCAGAAACTTCTTCCCACCGGGTAGAAGATTTAGTGACTGATACGAATTATCATACTAGAGAAGATCATTCCATGAGATATGACGAGATATACAGAATCTTAAATACCGTATATTTTCTTCTCGAATATGAATACCTGGAAGCATACCATAACATCTAGAAGAGTGAAATTCACCTTGTAGTTGCACAACCTGCATTATTCCCTTACAACGAGGCAACCCACTGGTGTTTTAAGCAGTTTGACCCTTGCACTACCACAATTTTGAATAATTTTGGGTGACAGGTAACATATTTATGACTTGAAGACATTGGTAGAAGATATCACCTTCCTAGACCTGTGTTCTCCCTCAATGAGCCATTCCTAAAGGGGTTTCCTCAAAATAACAAAGGCCCAACCAAGTTAATGAAGAACGGGTGGGTAGACGAGGACAAAATTTTCAAGCAAGGACAAAAGCTTATCCCTACATAAGAGTTCAAAGCACCATGCAAAATTTTGATAGAGATGTTGAATCAATTATATGGCAAAGAGAAGTACACACATTTTCAAAAATATTGGTTACCTATGACCCATACCATTGTGAAGACATAACAAGTGTTCAACTGGGCAGAGATATTGACTTTCAACATATTTCTCAATGTGAAGAATGTACCAGGTATGAAAAATCCTCATTTATACATGTCAACTTATTTAATTAATGCCATTTGTTCCTCAACTCCATTTCCCAACCTTGGATGGAATTGGGATCTAGATCAACCTCTTTTCCATGTGTATTTCTCTGAGTTGTGGGACATAAACTACAAGAGATATTTCTATAACATTTGTGGTCATTTCCTCTCTCCTCTTTACACTATTATTTTTAGGTTCCCAAGATATAGAATTTCAAGTGAAGCTAGAGCTAGGATGAAAGGTATAGCTGATTGGTATCTAGGAAAATATTATACCTATGTGAGAGGATATGGAACTACAGGAACCCCTGATCCGTATTATTTTAGGCATGAAATGAGAGAGGAGATATAATAAAGAAATGCACAGAGATATATCAATAATACAACAGAGATATATCAGAGATATAACCATAAACACAGAAGTACAGTAATACGAAATTTCTATTAATGAATGAAATGTAAAAAATTGTAGAAATACAGAGTGAAAGACTCGCTAGAATGGTGGAAGCTTATCTCTGAGAAGAGATGTGATAGCTATGCTCATTCACAAGAAAATGATCATTACAATGATGCTCCAAAGGCCTTTTTAACATAAATAAAATCCAAATCCCTAACCACGGAGGATGAAAAGCCAATAGGTTTGTGGACCCCGTTTTGGGTAGTTTGGTGTATCAACTTCTTGGGGGCATAAATTTGACATAAAATATCTGTTTGGGGCGCACGATAGCTCGTTGGAAATGTATTGATGAGGAGCTTCATTTCATAATCTCAATCATGCCTTTGGTGATCATTGAGGTTCTCTATCATGAAAAAGCGTCGTTTAGGCCCTTAAAATGGCCCCAAAAGTTTAGAACCCAGAAAATTGCTAAAAATAGTAAATTGCCCAAGAAATGCTTTGAGCCAGTTGGAATATGTGGGTGGCCACCGATATCCACCTAGATCAACCCCTCATATTTTTCCATGCTTTGTCCTCGATCACTTTAATGAAAGTAATATCCCATCAAACCATAAGAACAAGGGTTACTTCCTTCCTCATGAGCAATAGTAAAAAACTTTGGCCCCCGTTTCTTGTTCACATAGGATACTATAGTATATTAAATGGACAACATGCTAGGAAATAGGCAGAGGCCCTGCAAGATTTATGTTTATGCTTGGGTAGTGCAAAAGGACATGACCCACACGAACTCACAATGAGTCACATCAAATCCATGGGTCTTAATCATTCTAATATTCATGTTGTAGATTTTGATGAAGATATGTTCAAAGGAAAAAAAAATTATGAAGAGGTATTACATAGATTGCTTGATGATGCTGTCAAACATGAACTCCAAGATGAACAAGAAGAAATGAATAAGTTTCATCAAAACTAGTTTCTAAGATTTTTGCCAGAGGATCAAAATAAATTAATCACCAAGGAACATGAAAAGATCAAGAAAGTTGAGGAATTGGAGAAAAAGAGGTTGGGAGATGATTTAGAGTACCAGAGGAGACAATCCAAGGAAGAAGCTAAAATGAAAGCTGAAGAAGATGAGGCATTAAGAAAAGAAATATAAAACACATCAGCTGAGGCAGAGGCCAAAAGACTCGCAGAAGAAGCTGAGGCCCAGAAAAGAGAAAATGAAATAGCAGGAGCTGCAGAAAAACCTAAAAGAAAGGCAGATGAGTCATTGAAACATCATAAAAAAAAGCGATTAAGTGAAACCCCAGGCATCCCATTGACTCCTAATCTAGGAATAGTAAACGTTTTTCCCCATGAATACACCCCCATTAATGACATCCCAAGAAATACCACCTTTTCCTCACAAATTCTGAGTTTTGAAGGTGTTGTCGTGGTTGTTGGAGATTATTACTATGATGAAAGGACAAAGAGAATTGAAAATAGGTCAAAAAAAAAGGAAAAGGGGAGAGTTTTCTAAGTCCAAGTCATCTACAGAAAGATTTGTGGAATGGAAAGTTGGACTTGACCTAAAGGAAAATTTTATACAAGCAACTTCTGCTCTCCATGCATTTGTAGGTTTAAATGCTTCATCAGTTCTTAAGGTTACCACGTCCTTAAGTGCAGCCCAAACAAGAATCATCGAGCTAGAAACATAGTTGAAAACATAGAAGTATAAAATCTCTACAGAATTCCTAAAATCTATTGAGAAAAGGGACAAATTTCATAAAGAAGAAATTGTAAAGATTGTGCAAGTTGTAAGGGATGAGTTGACTTCAGAATTCGAAAGGGACAATGGGTTGCTAATAATATCAAGACAGAAGAAATCAAAAAATCATTGCAAACCCATAAGGATGAAATGAATGTTGAATTGAATAAAAAAGCACAGTTGGAACGGGGCACCCATTTGAAATATTTGGAATCTACAAAGGTAAAACTTTGTGAAGAAATTGAGAAGATCATGAGAGTGCATGCAAAGGAGATATATCATTTGCAAACTGAGCTAGATGAAACTAAATAATTTATTGAACAACAAATCCTTCAAATCAAGGGATTGGAACAGGCCAAGGAAAAGCTTGAAGAGGTCTTGGAAGAAAAGAAGGAAAAGACTCTCTCTTTGGAAACAATCAAAGCATAGGCTATTGACCTTAATGAAAATCTTAGACTTGAACAGATAGAAATTGTGTGCCTTCTAAATCATATGTATGTTGATCGAGATGACCAATTGAGACTTGAAGACCAAACAGCTGAAATCAGGGATCAATACCAAAATGAAAATAATACCTTCGACAGGATCGTCGACTGATTAGGAGTACACAAAATTGCCCCAGCTACATATTCGTGTTATTCTAGAAAACAAAGGATAAAAGACAAAGTATTCTTCTATAATTGGAAGCATCTGTTAGAATATGTCCAAGTCATCCAAAAGAAAACATCTAAAGCATGCAAAGGGTTATGGAATATTTCTTATGATATCCTTGAATAAATGCAACTGATGCCCCCCATTAATGAAGCATCACTTGCCAAAATCAGGATAGTTGAGGTGGAGAAGCATAGGGAAACTAGTATGGTGAACATTGAGTATTAAATTGATGTAAATAAAGAATCTTTGGAAGAGTATCTGATGAGACCTGTCAATCTCATCACTATGGAATGAGATTTCATTAAACACACAACACAAGAACTGAAGCTAGAAGTGTCCACCAAGGTTTGTGATGGTGAATTAGATATCGAAAAAAAACATCCGAAGAAGTTACAAAAGATCATGGATAATTATTCACTCTTGAAATAATATCGAGACCNTTTCATTAAACACACAACACAAGAACTGAAGCTAGAAGTGTCCACCAAGGTTTGTGATGGTGAATTAGATATCGAAAAAAAACATCCGAAGAAGTTACAAAAGATCATGGATAATTATTCACTCTTGAAATAATATCGAGACCAAATGAAGATGCAAAAGAACCCATGATGATCCTGATTTTCATAAATACTCCACTTAATAAAGAAAGCAATGTGAAGAGTCACTTTTGTAAACTATTTTTTTCTTGTGGTCGAATCTTAAGAATGTAAATAATCACCGAATGTTTATAAAAGGCATGATTGTAAATGAGAAAAGTCTTTTGGACTTGGATTGTATCATGACAATACAATTATTGTATGTGAATTTGAACAAGAGACACTTTGAATATTTTTGTACAAATGTGTATGAATGAGACTATTATGTTTATGCATGTTTATTTCTGTGAATGTGTGGATTTTATCTTAATGAAACATTTCTAGACTATTTTCTATATGTCCACAGTTTCCATTATTTTCATATAAAGTGCATCGACAATATGATAAGTTTGTGAATCAATTAGTTGTGTCAGACTCATTATATTGTTAAATTCTTATAGTCCTTGCTTTTATGAATTGTTGATTTGCAAGTAATATAATGTTTAACTTCACTTATTTTTTTCTACCTCACTCTTGATCATGATAGGATAGGATATAATAGGAATGCATATTAGGACAATAATTAATCATTTTATTCTAGTTTAGTTCTATAGAATTTTAATTCATCTGAGAACACTATGTTCTCATATTAATATTTAGATATTTAGTTTATATCGATAACCATGCCAATATTTTGGTCGGAAATGCTATCCCAAGTGAGAGTGGGTCTAATTGGGACCTTCCATCAGGTTTTCTCCCTTACCTGCTTGAACGGGTCTTTCAGGCCTGTAAACAGAAATGGCGCTAGAAGGAGGGCCATCAAATTGAATGGCTGCAAAGAAATCTCAAATCCCTACTTGTTAGAAAAACTCAACATAATGATTCTCATCAACCTCACCTTGAGCATGCTTTGCACCCCCCATCATATTCTGTGGACACTCCTGCTCAAACTACTTCTCATCATATTCATTCCCATTCTGAACCTATAT
Organism: Picea engelmannii; assembly: GCA_009831015.1. Lineage (NCBI taxonomy): Eukaryota > Viridiplantae > Streptophyta > Pinopsida > Pinales > Pinaceae > Picea > Picea engelmannii. The sequence goes on from ML782503.1 coordinate 326,937, forward strand.
TTTCTTCACCAGGACCCTGTATCCTGAACATTCCAGAGATTGACACCATAGTGAGTTAATCCCATGAAGGAACTAAATTTGTTATGACTAGAAAGTGGAGTAGGCAGACTGATCAACTTCCCATTGATTGTTCATTACCTCAGGGTCAAGAATATTTACCCAATGAAGACCCACTTTTCTCCCAATCTTTCAATTACCAGGAGAACCCTAACGTCAGAACCCTAGAGTATCATATACCTTCAACGCTTAACGACTTTGCAGAATCCTTCAATTTCGAACTCAAACATTTCCTACTTTCCGATGGTGGTGTTATTACTCCCTCACTGCCAAAATATTTGCCTCTAACACCAAGAGGTGAATCAGAAAAGAATTATGAAGAGGAAGAAAACTCTCAAAGTGAGTCTAAAGGAGAAGTGAACTTACAGTTGGTTCTATATAACCATCAATTCATGGTTGGGAACAACCCTAACCCTAAACCTTATGAACTCTAGCTACTCCCCGATGTTGTCGTCATGCCCAGAGTATTGCATGGCATGTCTAAACACCCCTAAAAGTTTCTCCCTAATTTTGATCCGAAGAAGAAATATTCAACTGAGGACCATGTAAAGAAGTTACTATCAGCCATAAGGTTACAAAACATTCGACATGAGGATGTTTTATGTAGGTTACTCCCTCATAATTTTGAGAACAAATCCACCATCGAGTTCTACTCCCTGGATGAAGCCTCTATTACTAGTTGGAGAATATTGGAGACTATTTTCCTTAAGAAATTTGGGGAAGATAAAACACCAACCACCTTGGTCTTAGATATTTCAAAAATAAAAATGGATACCAATGAAAAGGTTAAATATTTCAATCAACATTTATTGTCCTTACTTAAATGGATTCCTCGGGCTTCCAAACCCGCCGAAGATGTCACAATCGAATTTTACACTTCATTTTTTCCCATTTCCATGGCCATGTTTGTAAAAAACACAGAGAAATATACTTTAGAAGCAACTTTTCAAGAGGCCCTAAAAATAGAAAAAAAAAATATGCTTAGTCCAAAAGGAAACCCAGGGGTTGAATCCTCCAAAGATAAATCCAAGACTAAATCCAAAGCCCCTATTACCAAGTATTCGAAAGAAAAGAAAGATATTGATTCTATGGATATGGAATCCCTCCAAAGAATTATCAAGAAATTATCTAATGAGCTGATTGGTTTTAAGAAACACAATGGGGAAGGCTCTTCTAATACCAGGAAATTTTTAAATGTCCATCTAAGAAAAATAAGACCACTCCCCCAGTCAACAAAACAACTTCGTCAACATCAGAAGGGATTAATATGGAAGATATTGTTAAATACCTACAACATTGAGCCACTAAAAATCTAACTAAATATAAAGAGGGAGAAGAAGATGAAACAAAACAATAAGAACAAACCCAATAAATATTGGACCTCAATAAATATTGTGCTAGGATTTTTTCATTTTTCATTTACAGTTGGCTTAGAGAAGTTATTTTGGTTGAATGTGAACTCCCCTCTCTTCAACTAGTACTCAAACTTCTCTCTAACACCTCCATGAATGAAGAATGCACTACGTTTCTATAATAGTTAGATGAGCATCTTTATGATGCCACACTAGTATAGACGTATACTATATATGGGTCAAATCACAATATGACCACTCTATGTATCCTCACACCTTCAAAAGAGCCTCACAATGGGCTCTACTTGAAAATGTTCTATGCATTGAAGTCTAACTTTGTATGCTTGTAAATAATGTACATCCTTTCATTGTTTCTTTTCTTTTAATGCTTTGGTTACTATTATCCCACAGTTTGTAGCCAGGTCAAAAGGCTAGAAGATAGAGGCCAAACTGGCGTAACAGGAACCTACCCCACCCAATGTCACCACGATGGGGAGGTTCTTTCCATTTAGGAAGGTTAGGCCTAGGGGAGACGTCCCTGGTAACCTGGATTTTTGAAGAGGCTAAGGTATAAAGGTCAAAGTGAAATTCCCTCTTCACAGGTCACCACCAAAATCAGATAGTCTGGCTAAACATCCAATAATGAAGTGTAGGCCCAAATGAGAACATCTTCCCGGAACAAAGCAACAACAAACTAATACATACCGGCTATGGTTCAAAGGGTTAGTACTTCATATAACTATCTAATATCAATATATAAGCAAATAGATATTGACGAGATCAATGTTTATGAATACAACAGTGAAATAATATCAATTCATCAATAACTACCAAGATGATGTAGCAATCAGTGTGTCCAGTCAATCCCTTATTCAATAAATGCTTAAAACCACCATCTAATTGTCTATAAAGAGAACTTGTTGCGTCAAGATGGAATAACCAAGGATGACGTCAGCCTTATTAAGGTTAGTAGTTAGTTAGGGTTTCAATTTATAAGAGTTTGAAATTTTGTTTGACCACTATCACTTCAACGTTGGAGGCTTGAGATCAGTGCCTAAGGGTAAATGGGGTCAAATCAAGGGAGGACGCAAAGGTTGAAGGAAAAAGGGTAAGGACTAGAGGGAAGGGTTCTGAAGTGTTGCAATGGCAAGGCCCCAGAAACAAAACCCTAGGGGAAATAGGCTCACTCTGGTGTTGCTTAAGCAAGGCCTCGTACTCTTTCCTCCTTCCTTAGGTTTAACTTGGAAAAATGGCTAGCATAAAAGATAAATCAAGACACGAGAGTGTGGTGAGGGAGAGTGTTGCTAATGCAAGGCCCTATCACCAAACCCTAGAAGCAGGACGACCCTAGGTGTAGATAACCTAGGCTTGGGATGTCTCCCCCTTCTTGACTTTTAAAAGTACGGCTAGCACAAGGGGAAGAAGCAATAAGAGTGTAGCAATGGCTAGGATCTTCCTTCCTTCTTCAATGGCTGAAAATTTCTCTTTTAGGGGACATGAGACAATGACCTACTTGTGTGTTTGTCCCCTAGGGTTTTAAAATCAACGAAGTTTATAATAAATGCAAGAATATAAGACAACAACCATTCAATTAAGAAGTTTTGCAGAAAAAACACTTACATATCATGATGAAATAGCATTGCAAACCCTAGTTGTAAACCTTCCTTCAAGAGAAATGCCAAGAATTCCAAAAAATTCCCTCCTTCAACAAGTGCGCCTCACTCAAAGAGAAGAAATACCCAAGTAGGGCGCAAAAATCATATCTCACTAGGAGAGTGAGTGTTGTGTTAAAATGAGGATAAAACTCCTCAATATATAATGTATCAATGACCTTTAATTAATTTTAGGTCATAAAAATTAGCCGAAAAGGATTTAAACCAAAATCATATTGTTTTTACATTAAATTATCAAATTAAAACCCAACTGAGTTGTAATAAAGGTAAAATCCCCTTCAAGGGAGGCGCTAGCCCCTTTTATGGAAAATGAGACATCCAGGAGAAAAACGTTAGCCCCCCAGGGGCTTCTCCAACATGCCACACGTGCCAACTACCCTGTCAAACTGTAACATGCTCAAGGTGACGTCAATGGCTCCTAGGTGACGTCCTGGGCCATCAAAGGGAAACGTTCCACCGGAAGTGGGTCAACCCCCCTAGGCTGGGCTTAGCCAAAGTGTCCCTAATGGAACGTCCTTCTTCTTCTCAGGTGAAAAAGCTCAATCAAGCATTGTCTTGTCTCTGTCCCTGATGGGGTCTCAACAACCATCTGATGGGCTCTTCAGCCCCATGGAGGTCCGAACTAATCATCTCCCCATGTGTACCGGTCCACGTGGTACCTGTCCATCGGGCATGGTCCTGCACATCAAAAACTTCGCCCTCCATGGGCTCATTAGTCACCGGGATCATACCAATGTTAATCACGTCTCATCATTAATATTATCAGACATATGCATAAAAACCCTGATATATCATCCAATAGCTCAAAAATATTACAAAGACCTACAATACAAGGTTGAAGAAAAAGACAATACACCCTATTGGGCTAACATCCATAAGGAAAGGAAAGTCTCCAAGGGGTATCATCCAAGCCATGTAGAACGAGGTGATATGGATAAGGGATGTTCAGACATATGGGTAGAGTGAAAGACAGGGATGTGTGATATTACCTGTGGGTGCCTTTGTAGAAGGCGAGTTGAACCTGTCATGGATGCAATTTTTTCCAAGCCCTTTCTTTCCTTTATTCTTTCTTTTCTTTATTTTATTTTCCTTTTTTTATTTCAAGGACTAACTAGCGGGCACTGCCTTGGCGTGGTGACCAGAGCTGACAGTGTTACCCACAAGCACTTTCACAGAGATGATAAGGCTGGCTCGTGATGAGACCCCCTTTCCCTTGGCCATGCAACCAAAGGTCACTGCCCTGGCATGGTAACCAAATAGTGGCAATGTCATGCTATTAGGTACCCATGAACATAATAGGCTGGCTCGTGATGAGACCCCCTATCCTCTTGGCTAGGTCTTTTTTTTGTTGTTTTTCTTCGAGTCCCTCTTGTTTCTTTCTGAGAGGATTTTTATTGCCTTCTCGGGGATCCCTGGGTGAGGCATCTTGAGGTTTCATTTTTATGGATTTTATCTTTTACCAGTTGCTTTTACCTTTTGGGCCTTTAGCCCCTTCTTGCCATGAGATAAGGTGCAACCCTACCAACAGATCATCCTAATGCCCAGACTAGGGGAATGGGACAGATGAGCGGGAGATAAGATGAAAAAATGATGATATGATGGGAGCAGACGATGGCTCTTCATAAATCCTCCCAGTGGCAAACCAAAACCTATGGGTACAGGCTTGCTAGGACACCCTGTCAATCCCCTCAACAATGGTCAAGTGGGTCAATGTAAGATATAAGTAGTTGTTAGAAATAAAAGGGGTAAGATGCATATATCTAAAGGTTATAATGATCAAAAGTGACACATACCATGATACCTGGACCAATTACCTCATGGAGTAAGAGCCTTCTCTGATACAAGACCAGGCCGATGGTGATGTATGTTGTTGCTGCTGACAAGACAAATCTGATGAAAGAAGAAAAGGATGGGCCCTCCAGGGCCATGCTGAGGTCAATCCTACTCTCGGTACTTCATGTCTAGGACCTGTGGGCCTCGAGACATGATCTCCTAGTTATCCCTAGAAATCGGGGATAACATCTGGCTCCAACTCGGGGACATGTGCTCACTGTAGAGCGCATGAGAACCTCAACATCTATGGCATAACCTGCAGACCTGCTCAACTCGATAGGGGCATCAGTAATAAAGATGGGGTGGTATTGCCACCGCGCATATATAGACATATATATAAAGAAATCATAAATGCGAATACAAAGTGAAATACTTACCTGTACTTAGTGTTTAGCTAGATGTTGGTGTAGTCAAACAACCAGTGAAGCTAATCCAACAATGTCCCATGATAACTACCCTTGTGCTTCATCATAAACCAAAACAACGATAAATCAAGCACAAAAATGACATGGGTTAGAACATGTATCATATCGTCGAGGATCTCAAATTCTAACTCATGGAGGTGGGTGGGAGGGACAAAATCATGCCAAGTCCATCTCTAAGGAAAGTACTCAATCCACTTCAGGAAAGGGTCATGAAAAGTCCAAGGTTCAGAACACTGACTCAAAAGGTCGACAAACTGGCTACCTAGGACGTTCTCATACTCTGAGGTCTGGGAAGGGATTGACAAAGATGTATCAGATGACTCGCAAATCCTCAAGGGAAGATTGAAAAAATGAGATGATAGACCAAAATCTGTAGTTTTCAACCAACCTTTGGATTCTCGGGTTTTCCTAAGGGGAAACTCTATATAAAATATATACTTCCCAACTACACCTTTAATGGAAAATCGAGGTAAAGTAACAACAGGTGGCTGGAGTGAGAAGTCATGAGAATCCTTCTTTAAGCAAACAATGTTCTTACTTGTATCAAAATCTGAGCAGAGTGGTGATTGATGATCATCTTCATAAAATAAATCCAAATGCTCAGAGGAACAGCCATCAAAGTCCTCAAGGTATGACCGAAAATCATCATGAAAACAAGGTACTAGGTCATCCTTGGGTTTTTGGAGAGTATGGGTAAAAAATTCATCTCCTTGTTGCAACTGGTCAAAGGTAACCTGTTGTGACATTTGTAAAGGCAATGCTTGGAGATTACTCTCAATGTCATAGATGGGACCCATGTCACAGCCAACTATATTCCACCTACGTCTTCCAACATGTATGAACTCATCAATATTAACTATGTCAATATCAGTATCATAACATGGAGGATTCAAAACACTCATATGCTTATCTGTCTCCTCCTCCCTTTCCAAATCATAAAGTAGAAAATTATCAAGATTTCGGGGAGAAAGGTGACTTACTGTTTCTTCTTGTACAAGAGTTTCGAGGATTTTGGTGTTTTCAACATGTGCCATTGTTTCATCCTAATGAACTTATCCTTTGTCCTTGATTGTATAGCAAGGAACATCCACTTCGTTCAAGGCTTCCATTTCTTCCTCACTCTCTGAATCATGGAACAAGATGTCATTGGAATCCCTAAAAGGAAAACAACTAACCTCATTGTCTTTTTGTTGCGCAGGAGAAACAGGCTCATAGATTGCTTTGTCAGAGAGAGGGGCACTTGTTGATACTTCATCATTTTGTTTAGGTTCTGCCTCCTCGGCCATGTCTTCAGGATTTCACCTTCTTCTTGGATATCATCAATAAAGTTTTCACGAGAAAACAAAATTCCCATATTAAAATTACCTAAAGTAAAGAGATCTTTTATCCGGGATAAGGAGATGTTCTGTTCAATTATTTTAGCCATGCCGTAAGCTTCATCAAGCATTCTTGGGCTCCTTTTACTGAGGGGAAAACTTAGGTGTTCCAGGAGCGCACGGGTATATATATGGATAATGTACTTGTTTTCAGGACGATGGCCCTCAAGAATCTGATATAGAGTGCGCTCAAACCTACTCTGTAAGTTCCAGAGGGTTTCAGTCTCAGTTTGTCTTATATGCTCAAAATTTTTTAGCAGTACTGAGATGTCTTCTAACTGAATACCCCATTCTTCAAGAAAGATTTCTTCCAACTAGTTCATAGAGGTGATGCTAGCATCAGGAAGGTCATGATACCATTTTTTAGCATTTCCACGAAGAGTGGTGGAAAAAATCTTCATCACTATGTCTTCGGCATCGTCATCGACAAGGTGGAGTCTAAAATAAGAATAAAATTCATCCATATGAAAGTCATCTCTTTCCCCATCGCCCCTAGTGAATCTATGGAGCCATCTTTCAGATATCCGGGGCATTTGTCTTGGGTATCCTAGGATTTTTCTCATGTCCAAAGGCTTGTAATTCCCAGGGTCCCATTGTGAAGTCATTGTTGGCTTCGTCATTAGTGGAGTCACCAGATAATTTGCTTGAAACTATCAAAGAAAAAGGGGAATAACACCCTAGTGGAGTCACCCGGTAATCTTGTAAGAAAAGGTATCTGAGTCAAGGCTTACCGAAAAGATTTTTTGTTTGAGGAGAATTGACTCAGTGTTCCCTGGAAACGACGCCAAAATGTTATCGCACAGTTTGTAGCCAGGTCAAAAGGCTAGAATATAGAGGCCAAACTGGCGTAACAGGAACCTACTCCACCCAATTTCACCACGATGGGGAGGTTCTTTCTATTTAGGGAGGTTAGGCCCAAGGGAGACGTCCCCGGTAACTTGGATTTTTGAAGAGGCTAAGGTATAAAGATCAAAGTGAAATTCCCTCTTCACAGGTCACCACCAAGAGCAGATAGTCTAGCTAAACAACCAATAATGAAGTGTAGGCCCAAATGAGAACACCTGCCCGGAACAAAGCAACAACAAAATAATACATGCAGGCTATGGGTCAAAGGGTTAGTACTTCATATAACTATCTGATATCAATATATAAGAAAATATATATGGACAAGATCAATGTTTATTAATACAACAGTGAAATAATATCAATTCATCAATAACTACCAAGATGATGTAGCAATCAGTGTGTCCAGTCCATCCCTTATTCAATAAATGCTTAAAACCACCATCTAATTGTCTATAAAGAGAAATTTTTGCGTCAAGATGGAATAACCAAGGATGATGTCAGCCTTATTAGGGTTAGTAGTTAGTTAGGGTTTCAATTTATAAGAGTTTGAAAGTTTGTTTGACCACTATCACATCAACGTTGGAGGCTTGAGATCAGTGCCTAAGGGTAAATGGGGTCAAATCAAGGGAGGACGCAAAGGTTGAAGGAAAAAGGGTAAGGACTAGAGGGAAGGGTTCTGAAGTGTTGCAATGGCAGGCCCCCATAAACAAAACCCTAGGGGAAAGAGGCTCACTCTGGTGTTGCTTAAGCAAGGCATCGTGCTCTTTCCTCCTTCCTTTGGTTTAACTTGGCAAAATGGCTAGCATAAAAGATAAATCAAGACACGAGAGTGTGGTGATGGAGAGTGTTGCTAAGGCAAGGACCTATCACCAAACCCTAGAAGTAGGACGGCCCTAGGTGTAGATAACCTAGGCCTGGGACGTCTCCCCCTTCTTGACTTTTAAAAGTACGGCTAGCACAAGGGGAAGAAGCAATAAGAGTGTAGCAATGGCTAGGCTCTTCCTTCCTTCTTCGATGGCTGAAAATTTCTCTTTTAGGGGACATGAGACAACAACCTACTTGTGTGTTTGTCCCCTGGGGTTTTAAAATCAGAAAAGTTTATAATAACAACAAGAATATAAGACTACAACCATTCAATTAAGAAGTTTTGCAGAAAAAACACTTACATATCATGATGAAATAGCATTGCAAACCCTAGTTGTAAACCTTCCTTCAATAGAAATGCCAAAAATGCCAAAAAATGCCCTCCTTCAACAAGTGCGCCTCACTCAAAGAGAAGAAATACCCAAGTAGGGTGAAAAAATCAGATCTCACTAGGAGAGTGAGTGTTGTGTTAAAATGAGGATAAAACTCCTCAATATATACTGTATCAATGACCTTTAATTAATTTTAGGTCATAAAAATTAGCCGACAAGGCTTTAAACCAAAATCATATTGTTTTACATTAAATTGTCAAATTAAAACCCTAACTGAGTTGTAATAAAGGTAAAATCCCCTTCAAGGGAGGCGCTAGCTCCTTTTAGGGAAAATGAGACATCGAGGAGCAAAACATTAGCCCCCTGGGGGCTTCTCCAACATGCCACACGTGCCAGCTGCCCTATCAAATTGTCACACGCTCAAGGTGATGCCAATGGCTCCTAGGTGACGTCCTGGGCCATCAAAGGGAAACGTTCCACCGGAAGTGGGTCAACCCCCCTAGGTTGGGCTCAGCCAAAGTGTCCCTGATGGAACGTCCTTCTTCTTCTCACGTGGAAAAGCTCAATCAAGCATTGTCATGTCTCTGCCCATGATGGGGTCTCACCAACCATCTGATGGGCTCTTTAGCCCCATGGAGGTCCGAACTAATCATCTCCCCACGTGGTACCTGTCCGTTGGGCATGGTCCTGTACATCAAAAACTTCGCCCTCCATGGGCTCATTAGTCACCAGGATCATAGCAATGTTAATCACGTCTCATCATTAATATTATCAGACATATGCATAAAAACCCTAATATATCATCCAATAGCTCAAAAATATTACAAAGACCTACAATACAAGGTTGAAGAAAAAGACAAGACACCCTATTGGGCTAGTATCCATAAGGAAAGGAAAGTCTCCAAGGGGTATCATCCAAGCCATGTAGAACGAGGTGATATGGATAAGGGATGTCCAGACATACGGGTAGAGTGAAAGATAGGGATGCATGATATTACCTGTGGGTGCCTTTGTAGAAGGCGAGTTGTACCTGTCATGGATGCAATTTTTTCCAAGCCCTTTCTTGCCTTTATTCTTTCTTTTCTTTATTTGCTTTTCCTTTTTTTATTTCAAGGACTAACTAGAGGACACTACCTTGGAGTGGTGACTAGAGCTGACAGTGTTACCCACAAGCACTTTCACAGAGATGATAAGGTTGGCTCGTGATGAGACCCCCTTTCCCTTGGCCATGCAACCAAAGGTCACTGCCTTGGCGTGGTAACCAGATAGTGGCAATGTCATGTTGTTAGGTACCCATGAATATAATAGGCTGGCTCGTGATGAGACCCCCTATCCTCTTGGCTAGGTCTTGTTTTTGTTATTTTTCTTCGAGTCCCTCTTGTTTCTTGTTGAGAGGCTTTTCATTGCCTTCTCTGGGATCCTTGGTGTTAGCGTCAGAAGTCACTCCTGGATTGTGATAGGAGCAGAGCCCAAAGCCCATCAATTTTATGTCACGATAAGTTTAATGGGTGATCAAATGGTTAGAGACCCAGGATGGAATCACTCTAGATCAGGGACCAGGTCTGGTATGTAAAGAACAAAGGAGGTTTTGATATAACTTCAGTCAGTGGGTTGATTGTAAAATGAGCAGGTGGAAGACTTGGTGAGAGGAGTGAGCAAAACTACCTCGGGCAACAAGCCTTTCAGCAGTTTGCAGAAGAAAAACTGTAAATGCAAGATCCTCTTGGTTCAGAGTTTCGGGGAACTGAAGGGGTGACTTGACTGGATCCTCCAATTCCAAGTCATTCAACGTTGAGAAAATCACAAGACCGATTAGAGACAACGCAGTTGTTACAGTGATCCAACCTACATCATCCTATAATAATTACAACTCGACTGGATCCTCCAATTCTGAGTTGTTCTAACACAGTGCAAACAAAGATATGGAAGAAACTGACATTCATAAGGCAAGAAGTCTCAAGAGTTAATGCATAACCAGAATAACCAATGCTTTGTTAAATCTTCTACAATCGGGAGACTTGCTAAACCATCGATACTAAACAAAATACAAAAACTGAGTACATATACTGAGAAAAATCCGCATAAAAGATGCATGCTAGACTTTCAAGATGGGGCGTCTCTTCAATCAAATCTGGTCTGCACTCCTTTATCATACACCATCTTAATTCTACATGGCTCATGCTAAGGGGTAGTTGAGCCCTTAAATGCCGAATTAGCGTGCGCAGACTTCCCTAGTGAGTTAAGGACATCGACATGGCTTCGGTGGGAAAACCAGTACAGAGGACCATCTCGGGCAGACTTCCTGCTGGGACATCCATACCTCGCAATTAATGAGTGAGGTGAGGATTCAACCACCCTCTCTCTTCTTCATTCACTCCGAGTAGGTATCAAGATCGAGATCAAGTTGAACTAGCACCTAGAGAACACGGTGATTCCTTCTGCAGCTAAACCTGGCGCTTCGGCCCCCTTCGTACAACTCTTTCTATCGCCCCCAAGTGACTACGGGCTGTGACCCTGTGCCTATCTTCAAAGGCGCTTTCGGCACTTCGCATCTCGTGACTAGGAGGAGGTTGTTCCTCATGCTTCAAAGCTACGATAGGCGAAATGACGACATAGCCTAATCACGTGCCACACGTCCCTCTGGATAGACGGCTGAGATATTTCAGCGATACTGTGGGCCCAAGTCCTGAATGATTTTGGCACTTCGGGACCTACCTTGCCAAGCGATAAACGTTAGCGCCCCTTCTCCGGGCCTGCTCCTTTGTGACCAGGCACCAAAACCGTGGGCCCGACTCTGGGCACTTTCGACACTTCGGGGTTCAGGGCTTCAAGATGTGAAATGACGAGGAACCCTTACCCTTTGAAATCTCGAATTTCGAAATGTCGACGCAACTAGATCTTGCGACACACATCCTTTGGATCGAACGACTGAGATGATGTCGACGGTTTCACTATGAAAATCCCGAAAAGCCCCACCCGTGGCTCAGATCTTGCGCCGCGTGTCCTTCTGATGATCGGTCCCGATCCTCTCGGAAATACTGTGGGCCCAGGTCTAAGACGCCTTCGGCACTTCGCGTCTTGGGGATCCCAGTTGCAAAGAAAAGCGCTTCAAGGTCGCGATGGGAGAAGTGGCGACATAGCCTAATCGCGCGCCACGCGTCCCTCTGGATGGACGGTCCTGATCATTTGATGAATGTAATATAAGAACTCTCCATCGCGCTAATCGTGGCGCAACTCTATTAACTGTGATTTCCTGTCGACCGTCGATCTGCTTCGCTAATTGATCCTCGTCGTCGAAATTAGACTGCTCGCTCGCTTGATTTTAAACCTGAAATGAACTTCTCATGTGGGCTGCACTCAGCCCTTAGGATGCGGCCTTGGACTAGAACACATTTGATGGGTTTTCACACCCCATTTCTTCACATTCTACATCAAGAGTCTAAAATCGGGAAAAAACAACACCCCGCTTGCAAGAATTGGTGCTAACATTAGGCTCCATGGGGGATAAAGTCGTCCCTGTGATGCTCTAAGAACTCATTTTGCAGCTTCAGTGCCTTCTGTTGGGCTATGGAGTCATTTACTAAGCCGGAAAATAAAAAAAGTGAAAATAAACAAAGAACCAAAAGGACAATATTTACAAACAAAGGAGTCGTCTAAGGCTCAAACAAAATATTTCTTTAGAAAATGCCCATTTACTGGGCTGTTGAAAACCTCTTCACCCTCCAAATCCTGCAACCTGTACGTGTTGTTTGAGAAAACCTCAGAGATTTTGAAGGGTCTGATCCATAGGGCGTCAAACTTGTTGTGTTTACCCTTATCCGTATGGGTGCATCCCACTTAAGCACCAAATCCCCGATCTCAAACTCCTTTTTCTTGACCTTCTTGTCAAAATCCAATTTGACCTTCTGCTGATGGTCCTGAATTCTGTCCATTACCTGCTCTCTGGCCTACTAGACTTCCACTAGTTGATGAACTCTTCTGATCATGTCATTAGGCTCTTCTTGATAATCCTGGAAGAACTTTGCTATAGGAATGGCTAGCTGAGAAGGGAAAACAGCTTCTGCTCCATAAACTAATTAGAAAGGGGAGATGCCTATAGATCTCTTTGTGGTCACTCGATAGACCCATAGAGCGAATTTCAACTTTGAATCCCAAACCTTTTTGTTGTCCTCTAATAGTCTTTTGATGATCCTTATCAGGCTTTTGTTGGAGGACTCTGCTAAACCATTGCCCTGGGGATAGTATGGGGTGGAGTGAATCAATTTGATCCCGAATTTCTCACAGAAATTGGCTAAAGGCTCAGCCTTGAAAGAGGTTGCGTTATCAGTGACGATCTTGCTTGGGAAGTCGAATCTTGTGATGAGGTCTTCCAGGAATCCAATGATTATCTTGTGGGAACCACTCCTGGTGGGAATAGCTTCTATCCATTTAGTAAATAAATCCATGGAAGTTAGGATCCATCTGTGTTGCCCACTAGAAGCAGGGTGGATTTCTCTAATAAAATCTAGGCCCCATTGCTGGAAAGGTCCCGAAACAACCACAGGCTTTAAAGGTAAATAATTGAGTTGTTGTTTTCCTGCAAATCTTTGACATTTGATACAGGCTCTGACCTTTCTGCAAACGTCAGTGAAAACGGTGGTCCAATAGTATCCAGCCTTGAGGATTTTGTAGGCTGTGGCTTTCCAGAAATGATGCCCTCCACATTGGCTATCATGAAATTCAACCATGATCCTATCAGCCTCTTGTGGATTCATACATTTCAAAAGCACCTTCAGGAGACCTTTCCAATATAAAACTTGATATACAAGGCAGTATCTGACTTCTTTGAGCTTCATATCTCTTACCTTGTTTCGTTGCAGGCCATCTGGAGGCTGCAACTCCTGCAGAAAATATACGACATCCTTATACCAGGGACATTGAGCCAACGGGGGTTCTGCTTGAGGGTCTATATCAGACAACTGATCCTGCTGATTTTCTGAGCATTCATTGATGACACCTGCCCCCAAAGCTTTGCAATTCTCTTCAGCCAACAGCTTAGCTAAACCTTGACCTTTGATTAATTTGGTAGGCCTTATTTCTAAGTCAAACTCAAGGATCTTAGCTATCCACTTACTCCTCCTCCCGTCTATGTCAGGATAAATAAGAATGTCTTTAACAGTGGTCAAGGGGACATAGGCAATGATTTTTGACTGCAGGACATAGGTTATAAAGGCTTTGAGATCCTTTACCAGGGCATAGGCCTGCTTCTCCAGAATGTCGTACCTGACTTCTACATCTCTTAGAGCTCTGCTAAAATAGGCAATAGGCTGCTCTAGCCCGGCCTCGTTTGTCTGTAATAAAACAACAACCACTGAGTCAGTTGAGGCAAAGGAGAAAATAAGGAAATCCCTTGAGTAATCGGGAGTGATAAGCACATGAGCTTTAGTCAAGGCCTTCTTTATCTGCTCAAAGGAATTTTGAGATTCAGCAGTCCACCTTACTTCATTTCCTTTTCTCAACAAGATCGTTATAAGATTTACCACCTCAACAAAGTTAGAAATAAACCTCCTTAGAAAATTAATCTTACCAAGGAAAGATTGGACCTCCTTCCTGGATCTTGGGATTGATAAGGCCTGTATTGCCTCAACTCTGCTAGGATCGATCTTGACTCCTTCGGCTGATACTATGTGACCCATTAACTTTCCCTCCTTCATGGTGAACAAAGATTTCTTGGGATTCAATGAAATGCCAAAACTCCTGCATTTCAGAAAAACCTTCCTGAGATGACAACAATGTTCTTTATCAGATTTGGAAAAGACTGTTATTTCATCCAGGTAGATGACCACAAACTTATCCCTTTCCCCGATGAAAGTTGTGTCCATGGCACACTGAAATGTTGCCCCTTCATTTATCAATCCAAAAGGCATTTTAGAATACATGAATGTGCCCCATGGAGTGGTAAATGTCGTATTTTCCCTGTCCTCGGGCAGAACAGAGATTTTATTGTAGCCAGAGAAGCCATTGATCATGGAAATCCTGGATGCTCATGTTACCCTCTGCAATATACGTTCCATTTTTTGTATGGGGTAATTGTCCTTTCGTGAGCTCCTGTTCAGGTTTCTAAAATCTACACAGAGTATGATTTCTCCATTCTTCTTCCTTACTAGGACCAATTTGGCCACCCACTCTGAATATCTCAGTGGCACGATGATCTGGGCCTGTAGCAGCTTCTTCACTTCCCTCTCCATGATAGGCAACAACATAGGATTGATCTATCTTAGCTTCTGCCTAAAAGGCTTTGCCTCCTTTTTCAACGGGATTTTATGCTCAATGACAGAAGTGTCATATGTTTTGAGCTCTTCATAGGTCTAGGAAAAGACATCAACAAACTCCCTCAATAGTTCAGCGTATTCATCCCTCTGCTCCTTTGTCAGACTTCTGGACAATTTGACAAACTTGGGTTCATTCTCAGTGCCAATGTTGCACTGAGTTGTATCAGCATCATCCTCTGAGATTTCCCCTTTTAATGCCACATCATTTCTATAAAAACGCCTTTCCAAAGGAACCAGTCACCTTGGAATATGATTGTTGGGCAGCTGCACAATTCTACACTCTGCAATCTTATTCAAAAAATTACCCCCATCAAGCTTTTCTTCAGAGGCAGAGTCTTGGTCAATATGCATTTCTGAAAATTCTTCGACAGCCTCTAAGAATCTTTTGATCTCAAGATCATCCTCGAACACCTTCCAATGTTTGACATTGTCAGGTATAGAGGGCCTGTATTTTACTTCCACATCATATCTTCATTTGGGTGGCAAGGGCACTTTGAAATTGCTTGCTGATGTAGCCAAGGAATCTGCCACTGTGTTCTTCTCTCTCGGGATGAAAGAAATGTTAAATGTTGAGAAGAAACTGTCAATTAGGTCCCATACCTCGTTTCTGTAACTCCTGAGTCGAGGATGCTTAGCCTGATAAGCGTTTCTGATCTACTGGACTACCAATTCTACATCTCCGAACACTGCTACCTCCTGAATTCTCATTTCCTTTGCAGCTGTTAATCCTAGAATAAGAGCTTCATATTCTTCCACATTGTTGGTTGTTTGAAATTCTATCTTGTATGACAGCGATATGGTTTCCTGAGCAGGTGACACAAAAAATATTCCAGCACCAGTGCCTTCCATGGAAGAGTCTCCATCAAAAAACATTTTCCAAACGGAGGTGATGGGGGAAGAAAATTCATGAGAAGTGGTGGGCTACTTTCTAAGTTTTAGAAGAGGCTCAGGAGCATTAGTGAGCTGCAGTAGACTGGAACCTAAATCAATGTCAAGGGCAAAGATAGGATGGTTGGTAGGATTGGCTTCATCACTGATTATATAGGCTAGTTGAGCCTCTCTGTACAACCTCATGTGTTCTCCTCCAAAGACTGGAACGGTGGCATATGTGAGATTCATCTGTAATGTTCCTCCAAGATTTTTAATCCAAGACCTAGACAACAACATTCCAAACTTGGGGAGAACATCAACTACCACAATGTCCATGACCACACTCTTCATTGGCAACTAAAATAAAGAGACAACCAAATCTTTGATGACTCCGAGACATTGCACCCTCCTTGAATCAAAAGAGTACAAATAATGATAAGCCTTGGTCACCTCCAGTCCCAACTCTTCCATGACTATTTTGGGCATAAGGTTGTGGGAAGCTCCTGAATCCATGAGGCAATTATGCAACAATTTATCATGTATGTTCAAGGAGGTGTAGAAGGGAGGGGATGAATCATCTCTATCTTCTACCATGGGACCCAAGACGACTGCTGACTTTTCATCTTGGAGATTTATTAAGTCCATGGAAGGCTAGGAGGGGTCAGATTGTAGCAGCTTGGCGAGGGACCTTTTGAAATATTCATTTTTAACTAGCTCGAATAGGGGTACAGGAATTCTAATCTTCTGGATCTCATGCTCAAAACTAAAGGAGGAGAGAGACTTAGGAGCTTCCCTTACCTCGGAGGCAGGTTCCTTGGTTGTTGGCGAAGCATTCTGCGCTTTCCTTTCTTTCGTAGTGGTTGATGCAGCTTTAGTAGGCCTTTCCGCTATGAGGGGATGATCATGGCTATCAAAATTTCCTTCTTTCTTTTTTGATCTGAGATTGTATCTGTTAGGGGTGTTGCTGGCCTTTTCCCCTTTACTCAACTCGTTGATTTGAGTGTTGATAAGGGATTTGTGATATGCAGATTGAGTCAAATGAGGAAACGGGGAAGTGTCCTCGATGCAGTGAATTTCAGGGTCAAGTTCTTCTACCTCCTCTCCTTCCTCATGAGAAACCATGTTGTTTTGGAGAGGGGTCTGAATCCTCTGATCATCTCTGTCTCTGCTCATTTGTTCCTTTGGCAAAGTCTGTGGCATATTGTTACCAGGCCTCCTGGAACCTCTGTTATCAGTATTTTGGGGGTTTTTGTACGTGGGCTTCCCCTCTAACTCCCACTTCTCCATCCTAGCGGAGAGAGATTTCATCACTTTAGTTACCTCATCCATTTGAGGAGGAAGGGGAGAAGAATAGGATGAGGAGGATTCAACTCTCCTCCTGGGTATGTCTCTGTCAGCCTTACCCTTGAGACGGTCAACAACCAATATATTAGACTCTACGTCTACGGCCGCGTCCTGTATGTGCGCCAGAGTGGCTGCTCTCCTTTCCCTCAACAGAAGGCAGAAATCGGGATCAAAAGCGCTAGCATAAGTGATCTTCGCAGAGGCTTCTGAGGGCTTAATCTCAGCAGGGATTTTATGATACATCTTATTGAATCTCTTAGAGAAGTCAGAGACAGACTCTCCTTCTTTTCTCTTCAAGGATCCGAACTTTGTCATGTAATACATGAAGTCTTTTTTGTCTCCCCATTGTCTCAGAAAGGTGATATCTAAAGCCTCAATCCCATCTATAGATCCAGGAGGTAGGGCTCTAAACCATTTCCTAGCTTCGCCTTCAAGGCTATGGACAAAAATTCTCATCCATACATCTGCATGCATGATAACGTGTTAATCTGTGAAGTTGTAAAAGGCTTCAAGGTGTTCTTTTGTAGCTATGTCCCCTTCACCTGTGAACTTGGGTATTTTCTTAAGGTATCCATCTCTTGGAAGGGCATTAAGAGGCTATGGTAACACAAGGGGAGCATACCTAGCAGCTATAATGGCCTCCATTCTGGTCATGGGGGGATTAACTCCTACCATGGGAATATTAGGTGGAGGGGAACTCGGGGGAGAAGGGGTTCGAAAAGGGGATACTGGGAAGGAGCTTCCAGAAAACAACTGGGGATTTAGGGAGAAAGCTAACGGGCTTGAGTCCGCAGATGATTCTCTCTGTGCAGAAGTGGCAACAACAAGAAGAGGAGGAGTCGTAAAGCTAGGAGTGGGAAAGTCTCCTGTGGTCCTAGGTTCACGCCAAGGTAGAGATTCAGGGGAGAGGGGAGTGACAAAGATTTCTCCTTCTAATGCTAGACCAGGAGGAGAAAACTCAACAGGAACACTCCCAAAATTCAGGAAACGAGAAACCTCAGAAATAGGCTTGCTAGGAAGCTGAGAAGAAGAAAATGGAGTTTCTATAGAAGGAGATGGTGG
The DNA here is from genome assembly GCA_009831015.1 of Picea engelmannii. NCBI lineage: Eukaryota > Viridiplantae > Streptophyta > Pinopsida > Pinales > Pinaceae > Picea > Picea engelmannii. The sequence goes on from ML782503.1 coordinate 345,282, forward strand.
ATTACCTGGTTCGGTGGTAGAAGTTTCCCCTTCAGAGGCATTTCCTTTTCTGAAAACCACCTCTAGATCAGCTACAAGTGTATCTAGAGGCAGTTGTGGATGAGACCACATATGTCTGCCTCTAGAAGCCACAACTAAAACAACGGGCTCACTCCAGTGGAATCGTCACAACGGAGTCGTCAGGTGCATAGTAGCAATCTTCAAAGGCTCTGATGCCCGATGCACCTTCAGAATCAGAGGCTCAATGTCATTCAATCCCGAGGAAAATTTTCAACTTCGTCCCCGGCAACGACACCAAAAATGTTAGCGTCAGAAGTCACTCCTGGATTGCGACAGGAGCAGAGCCCAGCGCCCATCAGTTTTATGTCATGATAAGTTTAATGGGTGATCAAATGGTTAGAGACCCAGGACGGAATCACTCTAACTCAGGGACCAGGTCTGGTATGTAAAGAACAAAGGAGGTCTTGATCTAACTTCAGTCAGTGGGTTGATTGTAAAATGAGCAGGTGGAAGACTTGGTGAGAGGAGTGAGCAAAAATACCTCGGGAAACAGGCCTTTCAGCAGTTTGCAGAAGAAAAACTCTAAATGCAAGATCCTCTTGGTTCAGAGTTTTGGGGAACTAAAGGGGTGACTTGACTGGATCCTCCAATTCCAAGTCAGTCAGCATTGATAAAATCACAAGACCGATTAGAGACAACGCAACTGTTACAATGATCCAACCTACATCATCCTATAACAGCTACAACTCGACTGGATCCTCCAATTCCGAGATGTTCTAACACAGTGAAAACAAAGATATGAAAGAAATTGACATTCATAAGGCAAGAAGTCTCAAGAGTTAATGCATAACCAGAATAACCAGTGCTTCGTTAAATCTTTTACAATCGGGAGCCTTGCTCAACCATCGATACTAAACAAAATACAAAAACTGAGTGCATATACTCAAAAAAATTCGCATAACAGATGCGTGCTAGACTTTCAGGATGGGGCGTCTCTTCAATCAAATATGGCTTGCACTCCTTTGTCATACGCCATCTTAACTCTGCATGGCTCATGCTAAGGGGTAGTTGAGCCCTTAGATGTCGAATTAGCATGCACAGACTTCCCTGGTGAGTCGAGGACATCCGCATGGCTTCTGTGGGAAAACCAATACAGGGGACCATCTCGGGCAAACTTCCCGCTGGGACATCCATACCTTGCAATTAATGAGTGAGGGGAGGTTTCAACCACCCTCTCTCTTCTTCATTCACTCCGAGCAGGTATCAGGATCAAGATCAATTTGAACTGGCACCTGGAGAACACGGTGATTCCTTCTGCAACTAAACTCGACGCTTCGGCCCCCTTCGTACAACTCTTTCTATCACCCCCAAGTGACTATGGGTTGTGACCCTGTGCCTATATTCAAAGGCGCTTTTGACACTTCGCGTCTCGCGTCTGGAAGGAGGTTGTTCCTCATGCTTCAAAGCTACGATAGGCGAAACGACGACATAGCCTAATCACGCGCCATGCGTCCCTCTGGATGGACGGCTGAGATATTCCGGCGATATTGTGGGCCCGAGTCCTGAATGATTTCGGCGCTTTGGGACTTGCCTTTCCACGCGATAAACTTTAGCGCCCCTTCTCTAGGCCCGCTCCTTTGTGACGAGGCACCAAAACTGTGGGCCCGACTCTGTTCTCTTTCGACACTTCGGGGTTCGGGGATTTGAGATGTGAAATGACGAGGATCCCTTACCCTTTTAAATCTCGAAAGCCGAAATGCCGACACAACTAGATCTTGCACCATGCGTCCTTTGGATCGAACGGTTGAGACGACATCGACAATTTCACTATGAAAATCCTGAAAGGCCCCACCCGTGGCTCAGATCTTTCACCCTGTGTCCTTCTGATGATCGGTCCTGATCCTCTCAGCAATACTGTGGACCTCGGTCTGGGACGCCTTCGACACTTTGCGTCTCGTGGATCCCAGTTGCAAAGAAAAGCGCTTCAAGGTCGCGATGGGCAAAGTGGCGACATAGCCTAATCGCGTGCCACACGTCCCTCTAGATGGATGGTCCTGATCATTTGATGAATGTAATATAAGTGATCTCCATCGCGCTAATTATGGCGCAACTCTGTTAATTGCAATTTCCCGTCGACCGTCGATCTGCTTCACTAATTGATCCTCGCCGTCGAAATCAGACTGCTCGCTCGCTTGATTTTAAACCCGAAATGAACTTCTCCTGTGGGCTGCACTCAACGCTTAGGCTGCGGCCTTGGAATAGAACACATTTGATGGGTTTTCACACCCCATTTCTTCGCATTCTACATCAAGGGTCTAAAATCGGGAAAAAAAACACTCTGCTTGCAAGAATTGGTGCTAACACCTGGGTGAGGCATCTCAAGGTTTCATTTTTATGGATTTTATCTTTTACCAGCTGCTTTTACCTTCTAAGCCTTTAGCCCCTTCTTCCCACGAGATAAGGTGCAACCTTACCAACGGATCATCCTAATGCCCGAACTAGGGGAATGGGACAGATGAGCAGGAGATAAGATGAAAAAATGATGATATGATGGGAGCGGACGATGGCTCTTCAGAAATCCCCCCAGTGGCAAACCAAAACCTATGGGTACAGTCTTGCTAGGACACCCTGTCAATCCCCTCAATAATGGTCAAGTGGGTCAATGTAAGATCCAAGCAGTTGTTAGAAATAAAAGGGGTAAGATGCATATATCTAAAGGTTATAATGATCAAAAGTGACACATACCATGATACCTAGACCAATTACTTCATGGAGCAAGAGCCTTCTCTGATACAAGACCAGGCCGATGGTGATGGATGTTGTTGCTAATGACAAGACAAATCTGATGAAAGAAGAGAAGGATGGGCCCTCCAGGGCCGTGCTCAGGTCAATCCTGCTCTCGGTACTCCATGTCTAGGACCCGTGGGCCTCGAGACATGATCTCCTAGTTATCCCTAGAAATCGGGGATAACAGTTACAATCTAATTTGTTTTCATTCTTTCTTTACAGATGTTGTCAATATCTCCTATTTATATTGGATTTGTTGATGGGGCTTGTTGTTAGATGTAGAATTTAGCTTATGTTGTCTTGAGAATTGTCTCACTGTTACATTAATTATTGCATTCCATTAGTATATGTAGTCATGCGAACAATAATGAAGCACAATATGTTGGTGTTATAGGTTTGTTAACGAAGTCCATAACATTATGCATAAACAACAGATCTATCTACTTCGATTCACAACCGGTGGTATTGCATCTTAATAATGTTTAATGTATTTGAGATCCTCTTCTTCTTAGTCAATTTTTGCAAGTGAGACTATTAGAATGTCAATTTAATTATGTTACATACATCCACATACCTAGAGAGATAAAAACATTCACACATTATTTGGCTATGTACAAAAAAAATAAAATAATAATAGTGTCAAGTGGTACAAAAAATGGGCATATGTAGCCAATCATATATCTAAGTTGTTCCCTAAGGACCTCTATGAGGCTAAACCCATGCTACTCCTTGAGTGGTAGTTGGTAGGTCATGGGACCTGGCACTCATAATTCCAATATCTATCCTACACAAAAAATGTTTCCATACTAGTGGAACACCTATGAAATCTTGTCGTAAGTTGGCCAAAATCTCAGCTAATCTAGCAACTGAATCCCTACAATCAAAACATCGAGGCATCATTGTATGTCATCAATGGCCACATATAAGCTCCTAGTGTTGTAGGGCCACGTGGTTAGGGATCGATTGCTACAACTCCCTCACATGGTCTGATGTGTGTGAAAGGTAGACCATCCAACCTATCCAAGTGAAAAATTTCATAAAGACACAGGCTAGTTAGGATCAATGCACTATTGAAAAGAATTATATAATTTCTAAAATACAAAAAAAATGAAAATATTTCAAAATACAAAAATATGTGTTACATATCTCACTCCAATGAGTTCATGCAAGTAGCGATAGCTCAGGGTATCCTTGAAAGTCTAGACCAACATTATATGGAGAGTCTTGAATTCAAACCATATATTGATCCCACCACTGGAAAAAGTCATAGTTGAAGACCCTACTTGCATCATTTCCACTAGTGCGGTGCATCAACTCTATACATCATACCATCCATGGCTCTCTAGGATACCAGTCATGTACTTTGGTATGGGGACAAAGTGATGGGACCCACTTTAATAATAAATAATAAAGAATGTTCATGCAATTAAAGTTTTGAGATCTCCCACATGAGTAGTGACAACTTGAGAGATAAGTTTCTTTTGAACCCTAGTGGACCGATCAAATATCTCTCTTACAGTGCTTCTCATTACTAAATCTATATGCCCCCATGAGATTTGGTGAAGTGCTTGGGATCTAGCCAGGTAGATGATTGTGTAGGCTAGTCAATAAAGGGCCAATCTCTCTATGCATCTAATAGATATTTAGTTGCTTACCTTCTAAGTCCCATCAGTGTAAGATTGATCAATGTGAGTGCTGATAAACATGCTTTCACCTCCTTGTGTGACATCTTTTAGGCCTACTGATGCACAATGATGGGATATACATGTAATAAAATCTATATCCTCGGGGGTAAGCTCAAGTGTCTCATATGAATGCTTAAATTTTTTGACTTCTAGGTCTTAGTGATCAATGATTTTATCTAGTAATAGAACACTACTTCACATATATAGATTTTGCAATACGTTTAAGAGGTAGCATCCTCTCAAAAATGCCATTGTAGGTCTATGTTCCATGCCCTATGTAATAAAACATGTATACTTCCTCTCTCTACACTCTAGTTGATGACCCATCCTATAAGAAAGTGAAATTTTGTGTCATCCCTTTCATTTTCTTGAGATTCAAACTCACTTGTGGGTATTTAATGAACATATACAACCATATAGTGAGACTTATTCTTACCTCCCACTATCCAATCATGATAGTTTCTTCGATACCTATGATTAGAGGAAAGTAAAATATTCCATTCCTATGTATGGTAAAAAAATTGAAGTTTTTCAAAAATTACACCAAAGAAATGCAACATGGGGTGAATATTTCTTGCGTGGAATAAACAAAATCAAAAACTATTGACCAAGCGCCTCATAATTGTTGCTAGAAGGTTAAGGGTCAAAACCCTTTTCACTCCAATGTTGGGTAAACTCCAAGGTAAAATGGTAAGTCAAGTTCATGTTGGCCATATTATAGCACTTCGGATAATTTTGAACCAAAATGTACTTGTAATTTTGAGTTCTTTTTGGCACATTTTACTCAATGCTCGTATTTTTTGGTTGTGAATTGCTTTAGTAATGTTTCTTCTTCAAAACACAATCCAATGAAGATCAATGGAAGGTAAAAAAAATCAATGCTAGATTCCAAAAAATAAAACCAAAGGTGTAGTCATTTATGGGAATGATAAATCATTATGTACCTTTAGAAATAAATTAATCTTGAATCTGGTTTACTTACTTATTACTAACCACCAACGAAGATCATAAATTTACATCAAAATATATGCAAATTAGCTTTGTTATATTTAGATTTTGAAAAATTGCAGAGAATAGAGAATAAATTGGATGTAGTTTTATTTTTTTCATTTATTTATATCGTTCAAGTATCATATTGTGTAGTCCCGGGAGACAGCTCAGACGGTAAGACAGTACCTTTCTCTAAGTGTTGGGAGGAGGTCTTGTGGTCGAACCCTGCTGAGTCTCCGGGATGGATTTTGTAATGGCTGCTATGTAAAATGTTTATATACTGATGAATATAAATGAGAAACTTTCTCGTGGAAAAAAAGTATCATATTGTGTAGCTATCATCTCTATCTAAGACTTGCAATAGTTGTTAGATAAGTGTTTAGGGGTGGCTTTATTGAACTTAATGCATGGAAGAGTAAAGGATTCCTCACAAGTTAGGATTAATTACTTTGACGAGCACATAGCAAAGTTATAGCATTAATGGTTTTTTTTTATAACATTATATTTTTCAAACTTATCTAAGATTTGCAATGGTTGTTAGATAAGTGAACTAAGTGTTTAAGGGTGGCTTTATTGAACTTAGTACAATAGATGCATGGAAGAGTAAAGGACTAATTACTTATTATAAAGGATTAATTACTTATTACAATAGGTGCATGGAAGAGTAAAGGATTAATTACTTTGACAAGCACATAGCAAAGTTGTAGCATTAATGTTATTTTTTTATAACATTATATTTTTCAAAAACTTTTATGTTCTTAGGCGGTTTGTTTCGTTAAAGTCATTCATAATCTAATGGAAAGCGGAAATTCGGTTTTTTTTTTTTTTTAAATATTTTTCCAAATCAAGTTGTTATTATGAAAAGGTGGAAAGTGGAAAATGCGATTTCAAAAAAGAAATGCATGGGTTCCTTTGAACCCAGGAACCCGACATGAGTCAAACACATGCGTAACAGAAAACAAAAATTTGATATCGATGGGAAAGAATAAATCTTTTAATAAAAGATTATATCCAATAATTGACGTTCCGTAAATCTTTTAATAAAAAAATATATCCAATAATTAAGATTAGATGCGGTGAGCGTGGATCGAACACGCGACCTTCAGATCTTCAGTCTGACGCTCTCCCAACTGAGCTATCCCCGCTGCCTGAGACATATATTATGGGGACTTTATGTATATTCAACAGGCACAACTGAATTTGTTCTTGAAAGAATAAAAAGGCATTTTTGAAAAACTTTAACTTTAACATGCATGCCATAACTTATACCCATTCAAGAGGAGGCCACAATTATTAAACATAGGGGATCATCCCATTTAAGGACTTAAAATACCTTTGTCATGTATTGGTATATGCCAATGGTGATAACATAAAGGTGTCATTTTGTCTTGAAAGGAGTATTTTCAAAATATACATCATAACTTAAATATTTTCTCAAACCATAATTTAATTGACATAATCCCTATAACATTAAGACATAATTTTTATAATTTTATATTATTATAAATGTAAAATGTATTATTTTAAATTTAAATAATTGAGAAGTTTTTAAAAGAAAACTAGTAACAATATGAATGCTTGCTTTAATGATTCACATTATTTATAAGAAACAATTAAGAAAATTGTCGAGGGGCAATAGCTCAAGTAGTGAGGAGGTAGGTCGTGCACTCTCCTCACCCAAATTCAAATCCCCAATGAGACTTGGATCGTTCTGATAAGGTTGGAAGGGTAGGCACCCTCTAGGACTCGGACCCCCAAATTGAAAATGTGTCTTTGGATGCCTCAACCCTTGCTAAGTCATAAGTTTCTTGCTAAGCGTTGGCTTGTAGGTTGTTGGCACTAGCTTAGGAGTTATAGTGACACCTAACTAAATTTGAACCTGGGCCTCGCCCAAGTAATCCTGACCAATTATTGATTCTTCTATATTAGATACTTGTTGAAATCATTGTAAACATAATAAATTTAATATCATAGTGAAATACATGAATGTAGAAGAACAACAGTTTTAATAAGTAATTTTTACTTACATGCTCCTTTACAGCAAAACATGGGGTTATTGATCCAATTATTTGAAAGAAACTATGAATCACATAACTAATATGAGAAATTAGTAACCAAGAGAACTAAATACGAGTAAGTTGTTTAACTGAACAAGATAAAGGTAAAGGAATTCAAAATAAAACAACAACAACCAATGCAAATTTTGAATGGCCATACAATTAGATCGAAGAATTTTGTATTGGTCAAAAAAAATTTGGACCTTAATGACACAACTTTGCTATTGCTAATACAATTAAGGTTGGTTTCAACACTATACGTTCTTCTAGTATGCCAACATATGGTGTCAACAGATGCTCTGAAGATAAGCACATAGTGATTGTATTCAAATAATCCCTAATTTTTTCAATGACTATTTCCCTATGACTACTACCCTACTAACCATTGTTGTTAATATCAAAAAGCACCAATGCTCCATCTCTACATGCACACTGGAGCAACAACATGCCAAAAATATATCAGTGCTCCACTTTGGCTAAGACACGTCGATGTTCCACATTGGTCTAGGTGCATCGGTGTTTATATATCAATACACACCAAAGTGTCAACAACCCCAAAATACATCGATTTTCCTCTTTGGTCCTGGTGCACCAATGATCCACATTGTTTTAGGAGCATTGGTGCTCCATGACCCATGTGCACGAGAGTGCTAATATCCCCCAAAAAACATCAATGCTTCACTTCTATACTAGTGCATTGATGCACCTTTATGGTATGGGTGCATTAGTGCTCCTCTTTAGGTATGGGTGCACCAATGGTTCTAATACACCAAAGAACCAAACAATAATTCATATTTCATTTAGCTTATTGAAAAAGGTGGGAAAAAACTAAAGACGGTGCTTAAAAAGAGGAAAAATAGAGGGTTTGTTTCATTTATTCATTTCATATGGTTCTACAAGAGAGAAGAAGAAGAAAAGGTGGTTCTACAAGAGAATACAATACAAATAGCCATGAAGGCATAGGAATAAAAAGAGTATTGCAGCCAAGTATCCCTTTTTCCTCATCTTCATTATTTCAATCCTTCTCATTATTGATTGTATTTCTATTTTTTTCCATTTCTGACCATTGTTTCTAATTTGTTAGCTGGTTTTGCTACTTTTTGTGTTGGTTTTAGGATTTTTCCTTTATTTGGTAGGTTAATGGTGGATTTCTTTCAGGGTTTTGCATCAACATATAAGGCTAGCAAATGAGGGGCAAGTTTGACAAAGAAAATGGTACATTTGTGCATAGCATGGGTGCATATCCATAGGGGTTTTTACCTCCTTTTATTTGAAGGTTCATGAGGTTTCTCTATGTGGCATAGTGTTTTTCCCTAGTAATCTTGGAGGATCAATGCTCCTATTTGGTATGGGCACATTGGCACTCCTCTTTAAGGTGTGGGCACACCAATGATCCTATAAGGTGTTGGTGTAGCAGTGCTCCTCTTTAGGTATGGGTGCACTAGTGTTCCTAATACACTAAAGCACCGAACAATAATTCATATGTAATTTTTTAACTGTTAAAAGAGTTGGGAAAAACCTAAAGATGACTCTTCAAAATAGTAAAAAGTGAGGGTTTGTTTCATTTCTTCATTTTACATGAGAGAAGAGGAAGATGAGGTGGTTCTATAAGAGAATGCAATACAAATACTCATGAATGCAAGAAATATAAAGAGTATTGCTACCGAGTAACTCTTTTTTCCCTCTTCGTCATTTCATTTCTTCCCATTATTGATTGTATTTCTACTTTTTCCATTTTTGACAATTGCTCCTAATTTATTAATTAGTTATGTTTTTTTGTTGGTTTGAGGGTTATGCCTTTATTTTGCATGTTAATGGTGGATTTCTTTCAAGGTTTTACATTAACATATATGGCTAGTAAACTAGGGGCAAGTTCAGCCAAGAAAGTGGTACATTTTTGTGTAGCATGGTTGCATATCCCCATTATTGATTTTATTTCTATTACTTTCCATTTCTCGATGTTATTGTTCCTTAATTAATAGTTGATTTTGCTAGTTTTTTAATCAGTTTGAGGTTTTTCTTTTATTTGTGGGTTAATTGTGGATTTGTTTTAGGGTTTTACATCAATAAATATGGCTAGCAAATGAGGTGAAATCTCAACCAAGAAAGGGACACGCTTTTTTGTACCATGTGTGCATGTCCAAAGGTGTTTTCACCTCCCTTTATTTGCAATTGCATGAGTTTCTTTGACCTGTGTGGTGTTCTTCCCAGTGTTCTTGGAGCATCGATGCCCCCCTTTTGTCTAGGAGTACCAATGTTCCTTTTTTTTTGTCTTGGAGCATTGGAGCTACTAGTTCTCTTCTTTGGTCTAAGAGCATTGATTCTCCACTTTGGTCATATTACCTCTAGTGGATGAGTGGTTTTGGAGATTTTTCATCAAACTTTTTTCATGCAATATTTGAGTCGTTTTGTAATTAAAAAAGATCCACTCATTAAGTGGTTTGAGTGGTTTGGCACTCACCATGGTTTTGTATGGGTGGTTTCACTACCATTACTATATTGTAATGCTTAACATTTCAATATTAGTTATTGTACATTTTCATAATTTAGTATTCTTCTTTTTATTTTTATTGTCTTGTTTCATATGCTTTTAACTAAATTTTTTTATTACAAATATTAAAAAATATATAATTTTTGTTTAATATTTTGCAAATATTTTCATTTTTTTAGTTGTAGATAAGAGATTCACTAATTCCCCAGATGAGGTGTTATTGGAGAACATGTGTCAAGAGGATCAGACAGGCAACAACCACCATGGTGCCAGCCACGTGACAGGCGCGTGCCTCCCCCTCCCGCCACTGCCATGCATTTAAATCGACCTCGTGTTAACCAGGGTGCCATTAATCTCAGTGCACCCTGCTCTAGCTATTTGTCCCTTCTATGGATCAGAGCTATGGCATAGAATTTACTATGTGCGTGTGTGTATTTCAGCATTATGAATTGCACCAGGGGGGATTTCGGCATTATGAATTGCACCAGGTGCATTTGCAGCTTCATTCTCCCGTGGTCGAACCCTCTGGAGGACTGCGTTCCCCCAGATGTTCCTTCGCTACCTATCCTTCCCTCCTGTGAGTATCATCCTTCACAATGTCTCATACATGCCGAGACAAAGGGGGAAATCCAAGCGATGCTCGGCATGGCAGCCCAGTCGATCGCGCTTGGCTATTTGTCCCCCTCCTGTACCCTCCCACAACTCTTCACCCTCATCAACCTCCTCGCCATCCTCCTCGTCACAGTCTGGCCACGGCCAAAGCAACCTCCCACCCCTCTCCTCACCTTTTGCATGCAGGCTGGAGTGGTTTGATATATCTAGAAATTCTTTGGGGTTCAACCCAGGACCACTCCCAGATTTGGCCTCCACTTCGCAGTCGATTCCAGTTGCTCCTCCCAATTCTCCCCCGCACACGCCAGCCCAGTTGCCCCCATCCCGACCAAACTGCACCCAAACTCAGAGTGCAGGCTATGAAGCCAGCCATGGACCACAACAAAGGCCTCACTTATGCACCGACTCTGCATTTCATTTGCAAGAAGGCCTTGTAATTCTGCAAGGCCTGGTCTTTGAGTTACGACAAGACCTGAACGACCTACGGTTTCGAATGGAGATCTTGGATGGGAAGGCAATGCAATTCCTGCAAATGCTCTTAGCATTGCAGGAAGTTCACCACCCTTCAGCTAGAGAAGAAAATGCAATCGAGGTTGAGCCACTATTTCTGGCACCAGCTCTGCACGAGACTACGAAGGAAGAAGCGACACCAGTCGAGAAGGAAGTAGCACCACTCGGGGACCCAACGCCCAACGCCGCCTTCCTGGAAGTGTGGCCACACTACAAGCCAACCACTTGATTTTCACATGCGTCTCTTCGCATGGTTAGCGGGGTGTCTATGTTTTATTTTTCCACATAGGCCCTATAGTCATATTTTGTCTGTTTCAACTTATGTCAATGTTAGAAGAAAGGACAATTTGGTCGCCCACTAAGGGATGTAATTTTGTTTTTAGACACTATAAGAGTTATGAATGGAAACTTAATACTTGGTTTCTTGATCTGTTCAACTGGCTAAACTGGTTTCCCCTTGGGGCAGTTCAGTGTTTATAGTCTGGAGCAACACGATGATATTGTAATTTCTATTTTTTGAAGGATTTTTATACAATCTTACTTACGAAAAAAAAAGAGATTCACTAATTAAAAAGGGTAAGAACTATTTCTGTTCTAAGACTTTTGCGACCATTGTTTTGTTCAGAGAGTTCTTTCGGATTCATCGCATAGGTTTTTTTATTTTCGACGTTTCGGACCAAACTAGTGTGGTCCATCATCAGGAAAGCGTTTTTTGAAAAATGAAGGAAAAAAGAA
>ML782503.1:375819-400970 GCA_009831015.1 Picea engelmannii
TGGTCCGTTGTTAAATTTTCGGATTTAATATATACAACTAACCGACTTGAAAAAGTGATTTATATACTTCATATAAATCCAAACATATTTATATGTTCAACTCATGACAAACATTTAAGATTCGCATTGATTACATACTTTTCCAAATTTGTCCTCAATGATACATACATTGAAAGTTTGAATATGATTTTGTTAATTTTAATTATCAATCCAAGGACCATTGTGTGGCCTAGATCTTCTCTATTCCTCCATTGTGTGGCCTAGATCTTATAGATATTCTCTGGGAATAAAAGAAACAAACCTCCATTTCAACTAAGAATAAGGCATGGTCTCTGCATGTCAGTTTCAAATTCCCAATTTTGGCTTTTAGTTCCACTCTCATTATATGGAATGCACTTCTCACATGAATTTTTTTTTAGGCTTTTGATTACTTTATGACAGGGAATGCATTTATTGAGTATAAATTTTTGGCTATGGTATAATATGGAATGAATTTTTGGTGTGACAACATTTTTTTTAATTGTGAATACTATATATATAGTATTATGAATTGATTTGCATTTTTGTGTACATGTGTTGTATTTTGTTATTATAATCATTTTTTTTTAATTTTGATTTTCAATTTTTTTTTTAATTTTGATTTTCAATTTATATGTCAATGTCAAATTAACCCAAGTAAATAAACTTAGTTGTATAATTTGATTATAACTAATGTGATAGAAAGAAAAATATGCAGTCCATTATCGAAGAGTAGAGACTTAACCGACATAAATTAAAAATGTGACTAGGGCTTGAGTATCCATTTTTAATATAATAAGAGAAATATTTCTTTTGAAAAATAATTTATGAATATCTTTTTGAGAAGAATTTATGAATGGTGTTATGGGTGGATTTTGTTTTCACAATGAATCTGTAATACATACATTTTCATGATGAAAACCTCTACCTAGATAAACCTATCTCCAACATAAGACATTTTTAACACTCGAAAAATAAAACTAATTACTTTTACTCATTTACAAATATGAAAATTAAATTTTCACCTTTATCAAAATCTTATCATGATCAAAATTCCATATAAAATGGAATGATACCCAAAGGTTTCGACCCATAATCTCTAAATCGATTTGAATTTTGAACACTAATTTAAAAAAAAAAATTACAACTCCTTTATATATATATATATATATATATATATATATATATATATATAATTTACTCCATTAAAATAAAGGTACATCATATCATATTAATAAAATGTGGACCTGAATCTAAAATGTGATTGAACATATTTGAATCATCAAAATCATAACATGATTAAAGGTGAAAAGAAAAGCAATACAATATGGAGAATCGATATTTAGATCTTTGTGCCCAATAAACCTGCAATCGTAGCTCATTGTGGATGAGAATATGTTCGTATTATACAAATATCTAATTATCCATAGAATAAGCTAACATTGTAGCAAATGGACCTCATTTTCAAGCAAAGGGGCTAAATTCGACCAAAATTCTAGGGGTAGCTTGAGTTTCGCATGATCCAAGTTCCTTGAACCTTTCCCCCAGNTATACAAATATCTAATTATCCATAGAATAAGCTAACATTGTAGCAAATGGACCTCATTTTCAAGCAAAGGGGCTAAATTCGACCAAAATTCTAGGGGTAGCTTGAGTTTCGCATGATCCAAGTTCCTTGAACCTTTCCCCCAGGGGTTTTTCCCCATTTTAAATTGACCTAAATGCTCAAAAAGTTGATTGAGGTTATGGATTGATCATAAATTTGACCTATTAAGTCACTAAATTTCGACAAGGTAAGGAAGATTACTACAAGATTGGCCTACTCTATTATTCACCACCCATTTATTACATGGTTTTCAGTTGTCTCTTTTCTGGCATCAACCTTAGCCATATTAAAGGTGCATGATTTAGATACAATGATGTTGCTTGGTAACTTAGATGGTTTGTTAAGTCAATGGTATGGGGACTCATAAATTTGGTCTATTTGATCCCCATAAGGCATGTATACTTTGAATGAATTTTTTTGAAGGGTGCATATTGAGCAGCTTCCAATTGATTAGAGTTGTCCTCCACTTCCAAGCTTTGTTTTCTAGACAAAAAATTTTGATCTTTAACTTTACCATAAAAAACATCATATAGACCGGCCAATGCGATCAAAATTCCTCCCACCACATTATATATATGTTAAGCATGCATGGATGGAGTTAGTAAGTAGGCCAACATCCATGAATGTTAATTATATTCAACTAGGAAAGGTGATGAGAGATTAACCTGCATAAACATATGTTGTCAACAATAAGAGATCCTATGATTTCCATTATTATCATGGTCACTGGGTTTAATGTTGTAGTGAGTATTGATCCTTTTAAGTCAATGCAATAACCTTGGACAAAATACAAAATTCCCAATGCCAATACTCTCTGCATAGAATGATTCAATGTTAAATACAATTATAAAACAAACAATTTGTAATGTGTTCATTCATTCATTTCTAAAACCACAAACAATATTTCACACAACACATGGTATATGGATAAAAAAGGTTCATTTCCTATCCTAAAACACATGTAAAAGGATTATGTTCTACAACTAACATGATTGAAATCATCTGTAATGTTCCCAGAAAGTAGATTAAAGTGTTGAGAAAAATTTGAGTAGACTACTTCTTCATAACCATGGCTTGTAGTTTCCAAATTGATTCCCCTATAACAACTTCCATTTGTCCTCAATAGAAAGACCTAATACAGGGTTAACAATTATGAGTTTATAGTGATCACCTGGGGCATGACAAAGATTTTCCAGGAAAAATAGGAGGCAAGTAATAGAAAGGAAAACTATATTTCAAAAATGTATAAATACCACACCGCTATGGTTATTGAAGGTAAAAGAAGGATGCACACAAGTGGGATTTGTTTCATAGGAATGAATGAGAAATCTTGGTAGAACACAACCCAAATATTCCAATAGAAGACACTAGCACCCTATATGTTTGACAAAACAAGGTATTCTCACATAGGAAAAACACCTTAAGAAACCACTCACATAACCAAATCAAATATCATAACACTAATGTTTTTACATGGTTAAAACCCTCTGAAAGGGAAACAATCCACAACCCTAGCTAATGTGGCCACTTGAGACAATATATTAATGCAAAAGTTAACTATTTTACAAGAGAGTTTCCCACAATCGATCATTAGTAAATGACCTTCATGCTCTTTAAATAAAGATGATGGACCAATTGGGTGTTGAGCCACGGATCAATATAGTCGTTAAGATCGAGGATAATATGAGTCGTCAGATCACTCTATGTCTAGAATATATTGTGACTATAAGATTACATAATTAAAAATACATACTAGTGCATACTAAAGAAACATACTTTTACTTAGAAAAATATATTAGACCAAATTGATCTTAACTAATTTCTAAATATTTAAATATCCTAACACTATAGTGTGAAAAAAATATCATTTTACATGAACCAACAAAAAGGTAATAAGGTAAGTGGCATTTTACTTGCACTAGTAAGAAGGATCAAGGTGAAATCAAGAGGCAAAGATGGATTGTAGTGTTGGATGGATCATATTTATTCAATCGTCATCTGTTAGCTCGATTAACCTTGGTAAAAAACACCTATATTATAATGTTATAATGGGTCTAGTCAATTCTTAACATCAACTCTCCTGGCCATAAATAAAAAAATAAAGTCCTTTCATAAATATAAATATATTGATTATGAAAAAATATTCTTCATATCCTTTAATGTCTACTTTAAGGATAAAGAGAATTTGAAGCTTTTGAATGTTGAAATTTGGTCAATGATGGAATATATATAAAACACGGCTAATTTATGTTTAAACTATACCAAGAGTTATCTCTAGAGCATCATTACACCAAGTATTTAATGTTTTCCACCCTACATTCATTTTACTCAACCAATAACAAGTATTTAACATGTTATTTTTTCAATTAAAACAATAGACCCTTTTGGAACCAATTGAATACAACTTTCCATGCCATCTCAATGTTAACTTAGGAAGTGAATGAGCATCATTACACTAAGTATTTAATATTTGCGACCCTAGATTCATTTTACTCAACCAATGACAAATCTTTAACATGTTAATTTTTCAATTAAAACAATAAACTCTTTTGGAACCAATTGAATACAACTTTCCCTGCCATCTCAATGTTAACTTAGTGAAGTGAATTATAACAATGACATATCACATTTTAGAGGATTCACACAAATGATAATTTGGGTCACTTTAGGATATATGTGTACCGTACCCATAACAACAAATTCTGAAATTTCGCTCATATATACGTAAATAATATTTACTACAAGCAATATGCTGAAATACTCATGCAAATAACAACATATATAAAAAAGTGAATGCATCTATTGAACACACAATAAACACAATATTTAAATAAAAATGTACACACAACAAAATTAACATAATAAGCATAATATAAACTTATCTTTAAATAATAGAATTTATTGGATGTTCATAAAGGACGTTCCTCTTAGACATAGGATTGTTATTCATTTTCTCTCAACAACAAGACACCCCTGAGTTAAGGATATGAGTCCAAAAGGAGTTCCAACTCTCTTGTCCACTGTCCACACAATCAACAACCTGATTATCATGTTTCTACATCGACAAAAATTCCAATCCGCCAGCTCTCTTCCCCTTAACTTGCACAACCCAAGGAATGAGATCACCCTTCTCTAACACACGGTCCCTTGTGCCTTCCCACTTCCCTCAAGGGCTCCAGTGCACTCGATTGGCCAATAAATCTCATGGTTGGGGACTCCAAGAAGTCTTAGCTACTCCAGGAGTGCTCACAGTAGCCTTCACAAGGCTCTTGAGTAATTTCCCAGGCATACATCCTTCATTAGAGGCATGCAACCTCATTTTTAACCTAAAGCACAACCCAACAATGGCTATCCGTAAGAATAACATGGTTGGTACTCTTTTCTGGCACTCAACCCTCCTCTTGCTCTTCAAAACCAACATGTAAAACTAACCCAAAAAAACACTCGAAATTCCTTTTTTTCTCATGCAATCTTGACTCACACATTTCCCAAAACGTAGTTGTACTCAACGCATGTTGTCATAAATTTGGTGAGTTGACCTTTCCCACCTACCACTCTTACATCACTTTAATATCTCTTTTGTTAATTCTAAAGGAATAAACATTAGAATGAAATGTCTTGAATTAATAGAAATGGGTAACCCTTGAACCCCTCTTTAGCCCCTATCTTAAGGAATCATAGCCCCCTCGTCGTTACTATCTCGCTTGTACCACAACCAACAGTTTATCTTTATTAATAATAATTTGATGTACATTTTACATAGCTCGGCCCTTGGCCATATCAATTCATACAAACTAACCCATCTAAACATATCGGCTCAACAACTTAATTCGTATTTACACAATTACAATATAAATTGCAGGGATTAAAATTGAGAATATTACGATACGTCAGTGATCAAACTTAACCAAGTCAACAAATGTGTTAGATGACTTCATTCTAGGAAATGAGACAATGATCATCTTCATTCACTAACCCTTAAGAACAAACTCGATTGATCATCTTCATTCATTGAACTTTAAGAACAAACTCGATTGATCATTTGATCATTCCCTTTGTGTGTAAATATATTGTATCATATGTGCTTAAAAATATCTTAAGCAATAGGGATTGAGCTCCCCATTCTTTGAACCTTGATGAGATTAACTCCACATTTGTAGCCCATGCACGACTCCAACGTATAATGGTATTAACATACTGCAATCTTTGCCTAAATTTTGTATAACTTTTAGTATTAACTATAAATTATACATAATGAACAATGTGTTGTCTCTTGTGTTTATATTCTTGGTATGATTGTTTAAGTGGGTTTCTAGTATATTATTAAGTTCACATTCAGACAAATATGTTAGTCATATTCTATCGTTTTGTTATGTTATTTCGTAAATCATGTTTAAGTGTTGTCGTCATTTCCTTCCGATATCATGCATTGTATCATTCAAAAAGTATTATCTAGTTATTATATGCACATCACTCATATGCTTCTGCTATTATATTGCTAAATCATCTCCACGATGGTTTCTAGGGTTGTTTCGGCCCGATGAGATTTTATCCTTATACTCTTACCTAAGTCATGTTACTCAACCAATATTTGTATTTAAGGCTATGGCACATGTCAATCAAAACTAGATGCTCTATTTTATAGCTTCATTTGTCACTATAGTTGATTTGACTATAATAAACATACTCAAGTTTAATCCCTAGGTGGAACATATCTAAGTACTAAAAGCACATGGTAAACTCAAATCCCTTTCCTTTGACATGATTAATATGATCTAAAATGATGGGTAACCCCATATCCACTAGGTTTGATAGCCATTACGTAAGAACTATGTTTGAGAGAAATATTGAGGGGAATATTGATCATAATATTGAGCTAAATATTCTGGGATTTGAGGGGATATTGATTTAAGGCACATGGTGAGTGGTCTAGTACACTCTAGATGTACTTTAATATTGGTGATTTTAGTGATGTCAAGAAGATAACCATTGTATCTATGAAAACATCATTGGCCACCAAGGCTTTGTAGGAGACTCACAACCAACAATCCAAAGTGTGTGGTGATTGCATCATTATGTGGGGAAATTTTGTGTAAGAATGCATGATAAGTTTTATTCATTGAAGTATTCATAATATCCATATTTGAAATGGCAACAACTATTTCAACATCATGATCAACTAATTGATGACTACATGAATTAACTACAAATCTTATGCTAGGTGTACAAACAACTAAGTACATAACAAAGAGCCTCTACACATATTACTATAAGGAGAATGCCACCAATAAAGGTTTTTGTGGAGTTTTTTAATTACGATTACAAGATTGGGCAAAATTATAAAAAAAAAACTCTGCTAAAGCCTTTGTCATTTATAATGGAGGTTTTAGTGGAGGTTTTAGTGAATGTTCACTATAGCTAAAAATTCTAAGTGGCTAGAGGTTTTAACAGAGTTCTTTTTTGGTGCGCTTAAAATATTAAAGTGCATCAATGCACCACTATTTAATACGCATCAATGCTTACTATATATAAGAAAGCACCAATGCTCCAAGGGAATTTTGAGTACCAGTCTTCCAAAACCAATGTGGAGCACTAGTGCACCCATACCTAAAAGAAGAACATCATTGTGCCCATAGCATATAGGAGCACTAGTGTGCCCATATCTAAAAGAGAAGCATCAATGCACCCCACACTAAAGTGAAGCATTGATATCGATGCTCCAAAATTAAAAAAAAAAAAAGGAGCACCAATGCTCCAATGATAAAATATAGCATTGGTGATATCAAATAACAAATCAATTATTTGTTTATTATCAAAAAAATATTGTTCCTTAATAATTTATTAATATTTTGTCATTTTTACAACTAATTTGTTTTGTATTTACTAATTTTTATGAATAATTAATATTGATCAATTCAATTTATTAATATGATTATTATAATGTAGTTATAACATAACTTTTATTTTGAATATTTCAAGTATTAGTTCTTACCCTTTTTAATTAGTGAATCTTTTTTTTTTTGTAAGTAAGATTGTATAAAAATCCTTCAAAAAACAGAAATTACAATATCATCGTGTTGTTCCAGACTGTAAACACTGAACTGCCCTGAGGGGAAACCAGTTCAGCTAGTCGAACAGATCAAGAAACCAAGTCTTAAGTTGCCATTCATAACTCTTACAATGTCTAAAAACAAAATTACAGCCCTTTGTGGGCGACCAGATTGTCCTTTTTTCTAACATTGACATAAGTTGAAACAGACAAAATATGACTATAGGGCCTATGTGGAAAAATAAAACATAGACACCCCGTTAACCATGCGAAGAGACGCATGTGAAAATCAAGTGGTTGGCTTGTAGTGTGGCCACACGTCTAGGAAGGTAGCGTTGGGCGTTGGGTCCCCGAGTGGTGTTGCTTCCTTCTCGACTGGTGTCACTTCTTCCTTCGTAGTCCCATGCGGAGCTGGTGCTAGAAATAGTGGCTCAAACTCGGTTGCATTTTCTTCTCCAGCTGAAGGGTGGCGAACTTCCTGCAACGCTGAGAGCATTTGTAGGAATTGCGTTGCCTTCCCATCCAGGATCTCCAGTCGAAACCGTAGGTCGTTCAGGTCTTGTCGTAACTCAAAGACCAGGCCTTGCAGAATTGCAAGGCCTTCTTGCAAATGAGATGCAGATTCGACGCATAAGTGAGGCCTTTGTTGTGGTCCATGGCTGGCTTCATAGCCTGCACTCTGATTTTGGGCGTAGTTTGGTCGGGCTGGGGGCGATTGGGCCAGCGTGTGCATGGGAGAATTGGGAGGATCAACTAGAATCGACAGTGAAGTGGAGGCCAAATCTGAGAGTGGTCTTGGGTTGAACCCCAAAGAATTTATGGAGATATCAAACCACTCCAGTCTGCATGCAAAAGGCGAGGAGGGGGGCAGGAGGTTGCTTCGGTTGTGGCCAGACTGTGATGAGGAGGATGGCGAGGAGGTTGATGAGGGTGAAGAGTTGTGGGAGGGTACAGGAGGGGGACAAATAGCCAAGCACGGTCAACTGGGCTGCCATGCCGAGCCGCGTTTGGATTTCCCCCTTTGTCTCGGCATGTCTAAGACACTGTGAAGGTTGATACGCATAGGAGGGAAGGATAGGTAGCGAAGGAACATCTGGGGGGAATGCAGTCCTCTGGAGGGTTTGACCATGGGAGAATGAAGCTGCCAATGCACCTGGTGCAATTCATAATGCCAAAATCCCCCCTCGTGCAATTCATAATGTTGAAATACACACACGCACAGAGTAAATTATTTGCCATAGCTCTGATCCATCGAAGGGACGGATAGCTAGAGCAGGGCTCACTGAGATTAATGGCACCCTAGTTAACACAAGGTCGATTTAAATGCATGGCATTGGCGGGAGGGGGAGGCACGCACCTGTCACGTGGTTGGCACCATGGTGGTTGTTGTCTGTCCGATCTTCTTGACACATGTTCTCCAATAACACCCCATCCAGGGAATTAGTGAATCTCTTATCTACAACTAAAAAAATGAAAATATTTGCAAAATATTAAACAAAAATTATATATTTTTTAATATTTGTAATAAAAAAAATTAGTTAAAATCATATGAAACAAGACAATAAAAATAAAAAGAAGAATACTAAATTATGAAAATGTACAATAACTAATATTGAAATTTTAAGCATTACAATATAGTAATGGTAGTGAAACCACCCATACAAAACCATGGTGAGTGCCAAACCACTCAAGCCACTTAATGAGTGGATCTTTTTTAATTACAAAACGACTCAAATATTGCATGAAAAAAGTTTGATGAAAAATCTCCACAACCACTCATCCACTAGAGGTAATATGGCCAAAGTGGAGAATCAATGCTCTCAGACCAAAGAAGAGAACTAGTAGCTCCAATGCTCCAAGACAAAAAAAAGGAACATTGGTACTCCTAGACAAAAGGGGGGCATCAATGCTCCAAGAACACTAGGAAGAACACCACACAGGTCAAAGAAACTCATGTAATTGCAAATAAAGGGAGGTGAAAACACCTTTGGACATGCACACATGGTACAAAAAAGCGTGTCCCTTTCTTGGTTGAGATTTCACCTCATATGCTAGCAATATTTATATTAGTAAAACCCTAAAACAAATCCACAATTAACCCACAAATAAAAGAAAAACCTCAAACTGATTAAAAAACTAGCAAAATCAACTATTAATCAAGGAACAACAACATCGAGAAATGGAAAGTAATAGAAATAAAATCAATAATGGGGATATGCAACCATGCTACACAAAAATGTACCACTTTCTTGGTTGAACTTGCCCCTAGTTTACTAGCCATATATGTTAATGTAAAACCCTGAAAGAAATCCACCATTAACATGCAAAATAGAGGCATAACCCTCAAACCAACAAAAAAACATAACTAATTAAGAAATTAGGAACAAATGTCAAAAATGGAAAAAGTAGAAACACAATCAATAATGGGAAGAAATGAAATGACGAAGAGGGAAAAAAGAGTTACTCGGCAGCAATACTCTATATTTTTTGCATTCATGAGTATTTGTATTGCATTTTCTTATAGAACCACCTCATCTTCCTCTTCTCTCATGTGAAATGAAGAAATGAAACAAACCCTCACTTTTTTACTATTTTGAAGATGTCATCTTTAGGTTTTTCCCAACTCTTTTAACAGTTAAAAAATTACATATGAATTATTGTTCGGTGCTTTAGTGTATTAGGAGCACTGGTGCACCCATACCTAAAGAGGAGCATCGCTACACCAACACCTTATAGGATCTTTGGTGTGCCCACACCTTAAAGAGGAGCGCCAATGTACCCATACCAAATAGGAGCATTGATCCTCCAAGATTACTAGGGAAAAACACTATGCCGCATAGAGAAACCTCATGAACCTTCAAATAAAAGGAGGTAAAAACCCCTATGGATATGCACCCATGCTATGCATAAATGTACCATTTTCTTTGTCAAACTTGCCCCTCATTTGCTAGCCTTATATGTTGATGCAAAACCCTGAAAGAAATCCACCATTAACCTACCAAATAAAGGAAAAACCCTAAAACCAACACAAAAAGTAGCAAAACCAGCGAACAAATTAGAAACAATGGTCAAAAATGGAAAAAAATAGAAATACAATCAATAATGAGAAGGACTGAAATAACGAAGATGAGGAAAAATGGATACTTGGTTGCAATACTCTTTTTATTCCCATGCCTTCATGGCTATTTGTATTGTATTCTCTTGTAAAGCCACCTTTTCTTCTTCTTCTCTCTTGTAGAACCATATGAAATGAATAAATGAAACAAACCCTCTATTTTTCCTCTTTTTAAGCACCGTCTTTAGTTTTTTCCCACCTTTTTCAATAAGCTAAATGAAATATGAATTATTGTTTGGTTCTTTGGTGTATTAGAACCATTGGTGCACCCATACCTAAAGAGGAGCACTAATGCACCCATACCATAAAGGTGCATCAATGCACTAGTATAGAAGTGAAGCATTGATGTTTTTTGGGGGATATTAGCACTCTCGTGCACATGGGTCATGGAGCACCAATGCTCCTAAAACAATGTGGATCATTGGTGCACCAGGACCAAAGAGGAAAATCGATGTATTTTGGGGTTGTTGACACTTTGGTGTGTATTGATATATAAACACCGATGCACCTAGACCAATGTGGAACATCGACGTGTCTTAGCCAAAGTGGAGCACTGATATATTTTTGGCATGTTGTTGCTCCAGTGTGCATGTAGAGATGGAGCATTGGTGCTTTTTGATATTAACAACAATGGTTAGTAGGGTAGTAGTCATAGGGAAATAGTCATTGAAAAAATTAGGGATTATTTGAATACAATCACTATGTGCTTATCTTCAGAGCATCTGTTGACACCATATGTTGGCATACTAGAAGAACGTATAGTGTTGAAACCAACCTTAATTGTATTAGCAATAGCAAAGTTGTGTCATTAAGGTCCAAATTTTTTTTGACCAATACAAAATTCTTCGATCTAATTGTATGGCCATTCAAAATTTGCATTGGTTGTTGTTGTTTTATTTTGAATTCCTTTACCTTTATCTTGTTCAGTTAAACAACTTACTCGTATTTAGTTCTCTTGGTTACTAATTTCTCATATTAGTTATGTGATTCATAGTTTCTTTCAAATAATTGGATCAATAACCCCATGTTTTGCTGTAAAGGAGCATGTAAGTAAAAATTACTTATTAAAACTGTTGTTCTTCTACATTCATGTATTTCACTATGATATTAAATTTATTATGTTTACAATGATTTCAACAAGTATCTAATATAGAAGAATCAATAATTGGTCAGGATTACTTGGGCGAGGCCCAGGTTCAAATTTAGTTAGGTGTCACTATAACTCCTAAGCTAGTGCCAACAACCTACAAGCCAACGCTTAGCAAGAAACTTATGACTTAGCAAGGGTTGAGGCATCCAAAGACACATTTTCAATTTGGGGGTCCGAGTCCTAGAGGGTGCCTACCCTTCCAACCTTATCAGAACGATCCAAGTCTCATTGGGGATTTGAATTTGGGTGAGGAGAGTGCACGACCTACCTCCTCACTACTTGAGCTATTGCCCCTCGACAATTTTCTTAATTGTTTCTTATAAATAATGTGAATCATTAAAGCAAGCATTCATATTGTTACTAGTTTTCTTTTAAAAACTTCTCAATTATTTAAATTTAAAATAATACATTTTACATTTATAATAATATAAAATTATAAAAATTATGTCTTAATGTTATAGGGATTATGTCAATTAAATTATGGTTTGAGAAAATATTTAAGTTATGATGTATATTTTGAAAATACTCCTTTCAAGACAAAATGACACCTTTATGTTATCACCATTGGCATATACCAATACATGACAAAGGTATTTTAAGTCCTTAAATGGGATGATCCCCTATGTTTAATAATTGTGGCCTCCTCTTGAATGGGTATAAGTTATGGCATGCATGTTAAAGTTAAAGTTTTTCAAAAATGCCTTTTTATTCTTTCAAGAACAAATTCAGTTGTGCCTGTTGAATATACATAAAGTCCCCATAATATATGTCTCAGGCAGCGGGGATAGCTCAGTTGGGAGAGCGTCAGACTGAAGATCTGAAGGTCGCGTGTTCGATCCACGCTCACCGCATCTAATCTTAATTATTGGATATATTTTTTTATTAAAAGATTTACGGAACGTCAATTATTGGATATAATCTTTTATTAAAAGATTTATTCTTTCCCATCGATATCAAATTTTTGTTTTCTGTTACGCATGTGTTTGACTCATGTCGGGTTCCTGGGTTCAAAGGAACCCATGCATTTCTTTTTTGAAATCGCATTTTCCACTTTCCACCTTTTCATAATAACAACTTGATTTGGAAAAATATTTAAAAAAAAAAAAAAACCGAATTTCCGCTTTCCATTAGATTATGAATGACTTTAACGAAACAAACCGCCTAAGAACATAAAAGTTTTTGAAAAATATAATGTTATAAAAAAATAACATTAATGCTACAACTTTGCTATGTGCTTGTCAAAGTAATTAATCCTTTACTCTTCCATGCACCTATTGTAATAAGTAATTAATCCTTTATAATAAGTAATTAGTCATGTACTCTTCCATGCATCTATTGTACTAAGTTCAATAAAGCCACCCTTAAACACTTAGTTCACTTATCTAACAACCATTGCAAATCTTAGATAAGTTTGAAAAATATAATGTTATAAAAAAATAACATTAATGCTATAACTTTGCTATGTGCTCGTCAAAGTAATTAATCCTAACTTGTGAGGAATCCTTTACTCTTCCATGCATTAAGTTCAATAAAGCCACCCCTAAACACTTATCTAACAACTATTGCAAGTCTTAGATAAGTCTAGAGATGATAGCTACACAATATGATACTTGAACGATATAAATAAATGAAAAAAATAAAATTACATCCAATTTATTCTCTATTCTCTGCAATTTTTCAAAATCTAAACATAACAAAGCTAATTTGCATATATTTTGATGTAAATTTATGATCTTCGTGTTAGTAATAAGTAAGTAAACAAGATTAATATGTTTAGCATAATTGGCACTGACAAAAAAATGCGCTCAGCTCGTGAAGGTGCCCACGCTCTGTTCTAGGGTTCGCCTCTTTCAATTTCATGCCTGGCCAGGGCGGAGGGGAGCCGCCGCCCCCTCCCTCCCCGACCTCCTCCTTCCGTAAGCTTGTTGCAGCATGCAGCAAGAAGCTCCCCCCTGCAGAACCTCCTAGTTTCGTGAGAAAACTGGACGCGGTTCCCAAGATTGTTCTCCCCCCGGACCAGCCTATGAAAGTCGCACTGTCTCTTGCAGATCGCGGCCTTGTAGGTCAGTTCATGGGCCTATGGCCCTCAGCCCGAACAACAAATAACTGGATTCAAAGGAATTGGAGGCCTCTGATAACAAATAACATAACTTGCTACGCGGTTGGGAGAGTTTTTTTCATCTTTGAATTCATCTCTCAAGAGGACAGAGATTTAATCTTCAGAAACAGACTGTATTTCATGGGCACACAAGGGCTCTATCTGAATCGTTGGACCCCTAGCTTCGATCCAGCCTCGGAAGTGCCAAAAGACATCCCGGTTTGGGTAAGACTCCCAAACCTCCCAATCCACTGCTGGAACTCTTCTTCGCTCCAAGCTATTGGAAATGGCTTGGGACACTACATAGATAAAGCGGACCCAAAAGACCAGTACTCCTGCGCAAGGATTTGTGTGGAGGTGGATCTGGAGGTAGGCCTGCCAGAAGCAGTAAAACTAAAGGTAGGGGACTGGCATCACTTCCAAAAGCTCGATTACGAGCAACTCCCCTTCAAATGCAAAGGTTGCCACGAATACGGCCATTTCAAGCGGAACTGCCCAAAAAACCCAAGTACAGAGAAAGAAGGGGAAGACGGTTGGCAGCAGGCTAGGAAAGGGAAGCCGAAATCAAAAGGACCAAGAAGTCACAAGCCAGTCCCAACAAAAGAAAAGAATCCAGGAGGCAAAGAAACGACCAACAACTTCAACGCTCTAGCCCAGGAAACTAGTGGAGAGTTAGGGAAGTCGAGCCAGGAAGCCCAAGGAGAAGCTGAAGGAGGCATCCAATCCCCTGAAAACAGAGAAACACAAAAGCCAATAGAGGACGAGATGCAAAACAAACCCCCCCCCCAAGGATTGGAGCGACCCAAGGCACAGAGGAAGGGGAGATCTTGTCCGGCAGTGATTCAGAAGGCGCAAGCGAAGCCTGGGCCTCTCCAAAGAAACCAAGAAGAGGCAAGAAATCCAAAAAAGTTGAAACAGATCAAGAAACCTACAAGGATATTCTAAAAGGTGCCCAACCAACTATCAAGCAACTGATCAGCGGAAGGAAAACAAGGAAGCTCTTCAAAGCTTTCCAAGGAGGCCATTCCCCCCCCCCAAGGTAATTAATGAAGCTAACCTCCTGGAACTGTAGGGGTCTCGGTAGCAAAAGGAAAGAAGAAGCTCTCAAAGATATTATCAAAACTTCGGAAGTGGACATCCTACTCCTCCAGGAGACCAAGATGAGTCAGCATGTCAGCATGACTCTCTCAAAGCTTCAAGAAACGCATGGAAAAACAGTCAAGGAATAGCTGAAAATGCCATGGGCACGTCAGGCGGTCTCTGCACGCTATGGAACACCACCAAAATAGAACTGCTTGACTCAGACACTCGCATGCACTGGATCCACACATCGCTCCTCCATAAAGCCTCCAGAATTCAGGTAAACCTCATTAATATATACGTTCCGCAGCATATAGAAGAAAAAAAGATTTGTTGGGAATCCCTCCATGACTTCCTTCAAAAAAATGAGCTAGATAACATCATTTTAGGTGGAGACCTAAATGTAACCCTTAGCCAAGAGGAAAAAAGAGGTGGCACTATAGTCAGAGACCTAGCCAGAGAATGGGTGGAAGATATTATTACAGCCTGGGAGCTAATAGATATAAAACCGGTCAAAGGGCACTATACATGGTCCAATAAGAGGTTAGGTCCGAGGCATATAGCCGCCAGGCTGGATAGATTTCTCATCCAAAGTTCTTATCTAACTCTAGGGTTTAATGCTCTAGCAAAAATCCTACCCCACTGCGCCTCAGACCACAAGCCTATTCAGTTAGAATTCAAATCAGAGCAGGGGAAGGGACCCATCCCTTTCAGGTTCAATCCGTCCTAGATCCAAGACAAAGATTTTCTTAAAATTGTTTCCAGCACGTGGACAGGAAAGGTCATTGGATCTGCCTCCTATGTTTGGGAAGAGAAGCTACGAAGGTTAAAAGTCGCCTTGAAAGCTTGGACAAGAAGTTGTCCTGACCCAACCTCCTCACGCAAAGAGGCCCAAAAACTCCTTGAGATTCATCAGCTAGAACTGGAATGCAAAGAAATCACCCAAGAGGACCTGCAGCAAGAAGTCCTACTCCAAAGCCAATGGTACAAGGCATGCAAGAAGGAAGAGAGCTACTGGAGGTAGAAATCTAGAAGCCTCTAGCTGAAGGAAGGAGACAAAAATACTAGTTACTTCCATAAGCAAGTGGAGGCAAGGAAACATTATAAGGCAGTCACAGAAATTCAAGTTCAAGACACAATAATCTCAGATCCAGAAGGTATCAAACAAGCAACCTTCGAAACCTTTTCAGCCCTCTACTCAGAACCGCAAAGGGAAGACATAGACCCCCAAAGGTACCCCCTCTCCATCATTCCATCTCTCATAAACGAGGACATTAACCGCAATCTGCTAAAGGAAGTTTCGCAGCAAGAAATAAAGGAGGCCCTGGATCAAATGAATCCGGACAAAGCCCCTGGACCGGATGGGTTTACAACCAGATTTTATCAGCATTGTTGGGCGATAATCAAATCTGACCTCACCAAAATGATAAGGAGATCAAAGTCAAGCAGTAAACTAGGAGGGAGCACAAACTCGGCCTTCCTGGCTCTCATCCCGAAGGAGAAAGGAGCATCCAATTTCAACCGCTTCAGGCCGATTTCACTTTGCAATACTAGCTATAAAATCCTCACTAAGATTATAGCAAACAGATTGAAAACAATTCTTCCCCATATCATCCCAGAAAACCAGGGAGGCTTCATTAAAGGCAGACACATTACTGACAACATCCTCCTGGTCCAAGAGGCTCTTCATTCAAGCATCCAGAGGAAGGACAAAGGTATGATCATTAAGCTCGACCTTGCCAATGCTTTTGATAGAGTCAACCACAGTTTTTTATTTGAAGTTATGAAGAAATTTGGTTTTGATAAAGCTTTTGTGAACTGGATTAAAGCCTGCATAGGCTCACCCTGGATAGCCCCCATGGTAAATGGAAGAGTAACAAAATTCTTTCAGGCCTCTCGAGGGCTAAGGCAAGGGTGCCCCCTCTCACCCCTCCTTTACGCAATTCAAGCCTCCGTGCTAAGCTATCAGCTGGGGAATTCCCAAGCCCAAAGCATATTGCAGGGTTTAAGAATAGCGCAAGGGGTTAAAGACATAAACCACGCTCAATTCACGGATGATACCCTACTTTTAGGTGGAGCAAGCTCAATAATCACAAAAAAGTTTAAGGAAGAACTTGAGGCTTATACTTCAGTTTCAGGAAGTGAAATAAGCAAAGCAAAGTGCAAGATATATGGCTGGAATATCACGCCCAATGAAATGCTCGGGATTGCAAGAGTACTAGGGATGGAAGGTCATACCTATTGGGAGTCCTTCACTTACCTTGGAATCCCAATTTTTAAGGCTGCCCTAAGGGCCAGTCAGTGGAATCATCTAATTGACAAACTCAAGAAGAAAATTTCCACTTGGAGGGCAAATTGGCTCAATCTAGCAGGGAAAGTTGTCCTAATTAAGTCAGTTCTGGCCAGCATACCCATCTACCAGAGTTCGATGCTCCTAGCCCCTTGCTCCACAATACAAAAAATCGAAGCTCTGCAAAGACGCTTCCTTTGGGAAGGTGGGAAACAGACCGGAAGGAAATTGCATCTGATAAGCTGGGAAAAACCCTTTAAACCTCTTCTGGAAGGTGGCCTCAATTTCAAAAAATCACACATACAAAATCTTGCGCTGGGGGCAAAGCTTCTGTAGAACATAGTCTCTGGAGCACCAACTTGGAGCAAATCAACTCTCTGGAAAAAGTATTTTAAGGGGCCAAGGGAACGTTGCTTAGAAATTCCTTGCAGGGACTCTAAAGGATCCCCTTTTTTAACTCTCTGCAAAAAAGCCTTACTTCTCTTCATTCCCCACCTCACCTGGGTGCCAAGAAACAGGAGGAAAATCAAAATATGGAATGACTCAATTCTAGGAGACCCCCCTCTTGACTTGAGGCAGGACCTGAGAAGTCTTAAAAACTGGATGGGAACCCAAAATTTAACGACTCTCGCGGATATCTCAGTTTGGGGCGATGACATGCACCAGTCATGGCAAGGGTGGGAAGTGAGCAATTTACCACCAGATTTAGAAGGGGAATGGAGAACCCTCAAACACTGCCTACAGGGGAAAGCCCTGTTGAAAAAAAAGGGGAAGGATGGAAGAGGCTGGGGGGAAAATGCCAAAGCCTACACCATTGCTAACGGCTATAGACTTTTGCTCAAGGTCCCCACTGCTCCAGAAAATCTGCTCATCTGGAAAGCGATATGGAATACCAAGTCCATTCCTAAAATTGATATTTTTATATGGACTCTTTCCCACAACAACATTCTAACAGAGGAAATCCTCCAAAGGAAAGGTTGGGCTAGCCCACACCGGTGTCCACTTTGCCAACAAGCCGAAGAAACTACCAATCACCTCCTCCTCAATTGTGCCTTTTCTAAAGAAGTATGGAGGCTGACAATCGGATCAACAACTGAAGTCAACTGGCCAGAAGACATCAAAAGCCTCCTTCAACATTGGGATAATTTATACCCGTTCCAGAACCGAACTCAAAGTCAAACCTTTGCGCTTTGGAGAATCCTCCCAAAGTTTATTCTATGGAACCTGTGGCTGGAAAGAAACAACAGGATCTTCAGGGACAGGGCAAGGAGCGCACCCATAGTGGTAGCCAACATCCAGGCACTTTTCGGAGAGAGCGCCCAATACTTATGTCAGTCTAATTACAACGGGAAGCCAGACGATTTGAAGGTTCTCTGTCTAGATCAATTCAAAATTCGAAGTGCAAAAGGAGTCACAACTATCTCTCCAAGTACTGAGGATTGGGAAATAAGAAAAGAGGAACAAGAGTTTGACAATTGGAAGCAAGAAAGGAATGCTTATATCTTGTCCTTTGACGGGGCCTCTAAAGGCAACCCGGGGCTAGCAGGTGGAGGTGGGATAATTGAGAGCCCCAGTGCAGAAATAATCATGAGTTACGCCCTGGGATTAGGTACTGAGACCAACAACATTGCATAAGCCATGGCATTATGGCAAGGGCTTCA
Organism: Picea engelmannii; assembly: GCA_009831015.1. Lineage (NCBI taxonomy): Eukaryota > Viridiplantae > Streptophyta > Pinopsida > Pinales > Pinaceae > Picea > Picea engelmannii. Next base: position 394,887 of record ML782503.1, read on the forward strand.
ACAGGCCAAATAGTAGGGGATCCAGGAACTGATCATTGTTGGAGACTCCAGATTGATAGTCAGAGCCATTATTTGCCGGACTCAAACCCAAAGCGCCAAACTAAATAATCTTTTGAGTAAAATCCGCCTTCTTCTCACTAGCTTCAACTCTTATGAGATATTTCATGTTTTAAGAAAGTTGAACGAAAAGGCTGATGTGGAAGCTAATAAAGGCGTTCTCCTGGCGCCAGGAAGCTTGATCCTCAATGGAACTGCGTCCACTGTGGAGATACCGTAGTCCAAGATTCCTCATGAGCATATCTAGCAAGTGGTTGGGATGGAGACATGGACGACAGGGGAATCGACCAAGATCGGTCAGACAGAGCCGAGCCATTGGAGGATAGGGACAAGGGGCGGTACCACGACCAAGTGGACAACAGATAGGGCGGGGACAGGAGCAGCCACTGCCCATACCTCTCGTCCTCTGCAGTCCAGGGCGAAATCAATTGGGTCAAGGGGCGCGAGTTTAAAACAAGTAAGCAATCTCAAGACCAAACCATTCCTACGTAGAGATCTCCTCCGCCTGCGAGCTTGAAGAGTCAAGGAGTGCGAATTAGGGGACGACCAGAGCGATGGCAGCCAACTCAAGCAAGAAGCTGAGTCTGGAGGAACGACTGACGATCATGGATACAACACTAGAGAACCTAAAGCAAATGCTGCAATACCAATTGGACTTTCTGGAGAACCTGGACTCGGAAGCAGGTAGAAGGTTGGAACAGCTAGAGCAAGACATTTTCACTACAAAGATTGGTTTCTCTGAAGAGCTAAGCAAGCTTCACCAGGAGCTCAAGAACCCGTAGGAAGAGTTTGAACTGAGAGTCGAGCAGCTGGAAGAAAAAATGGCCCAGCTCAACAGAGAATGGAGGAAGGATCCAGAAAGCTAGTTTTGCTGCAATATCTGAAGTAAACCACTCCCTCTACAACATCTTGGCATTTTGTATAGAGTCAAGGCTTTAAATAAGATTGTACTAGATGGTTAGTGTTAGCTTCTGCCGAATATGTAACTGTAGGTGTATTCAGGAGCAGTGTTAAGCTCCTCTCTGGCAGACGCTCAGTGAAGCTCTGCCATTTTGTAATCGCATTCGTGGCTGGTCCACACTTAATATAAATCCTCTACTCGTTTTGGTAAAAAAAAAATAAGTAAGTAAACAAGATTCAAGATTAATTTATTTCTAAAGGTACAAAATGACTTATCATTCCCATAAATCACTATACCTTTGGTTTTATCTTCTGGAACCTAGCATTGATTTTTTTTACCTTCCATTGATCTCTTTTAGATGAAAAAAATAACTTCATTGGATTGTGTTTTGAAGAAAAAACATTACTAAAGCAATTCACAACCAAAAAATATGAGCATTGAGTAAAATGTGCCAAAAAGAACTCAAAATTACAAGTACATTTTGGTTCAAAATCATTCGAAGTGGTATAATATGGCCAACATGAACTTGACTTACCATTTTAATTTGGAGTTTACGCAACATTGGAGTGAAAAGGGTTTTGACCCTTAACCTTCTAGCAACAATTATGAGGCGCTTGGTCAATAGTTTTTGATGTTGTTTATTCCACGCAAGAAATATTCACCCCATGTTGCATTTCTTTGGTGTAATTTTTGAAAAACTTCAATTTTTTGACCATACATGGGAATGGAATATTTTACTTTCCTCTAATCATAGGTATCTAAGAAACTCTCATGATTGGATAGTGGGAGGTAAGAATAAGTCTCACGATATGGTTGTATATGTTCATTAAATACCCACAAGTGAGTTTGAATCTCAAGAAAATGAAAGGGATGACAAAAATTTTCACTTTCTTATAGGATGGGTCATCAACTAGAGTGTAGAGAGAGGAAGTATACATGTTTTAGTACATAGGGCATGGAATATAGACCTACAATGGCATTTCTGAGAGGATGCTACCTCTTAAACGTATTGCAAAATATATATATGTGAGGTAGTGTTCTATTACTAGATAAAATCATTGATCACTAAGACCTAGATGTCAAAACATTTAAGCATTCATATGAGACACTTGAGCTGACCCCCGAGGATATAGATTTTATTATATGTATATCCCATCATTGTGCATCAATAGACCTAAAATATGTCACACAAGGAGGTGAAAGAATGTATATCAGCACTCACATTGATCAATCTTACACTGATGGGACTTAGAAGGTAAGCAACTAAATATCTATTAGATGCATAGAGAGATTGGCCCTTTATTGACTAGCCTACACAATCATCTACCTGGCTAGATCCCAAGCACTTCACCAAATCTCATGGGGGCATATAGATTTAGTAATGAGAAGCACTGTAAGAGAGATATTTGATCGGTCCACTAGGGTTCAAAAGAAACTTATCTCTCAAGTTGTCACTACTCATGTGGGAGATCTCAAAACTTTAATTGCATGAACATTCTTTATTATTTATTATTAAAGTGGGTCCCATCACTTTGTCCCCATACCAAAGTACATGACTGGTATCCTAGAGAGCCATGGATGGTATGATGTATAGAGTTGATGCACCGCACTAGTGGAAATGATGCAAGTAGGGTCTTCAACTATGACTTTTTCCAGTGGTGGGATCAATATATGGTTTGAATTCAAGACTCTCCATATAATGTTGGTCTAGACTTTCAAGGATACCCTGAGCTATCGCTACTTGCATGAACTCATTGGAGTGAGATATGTAACACATATTTTTGTATTTTGAAATATTTTCATTTTTTTTGTATTTTAGAAATTATATAATTCTTTTCAATAGTGCATTGATCCTAACTAGCCTGTGTCTTTATGAAATTTTTCACTTGGATAGGTTGGATGGTCTACCTTTCACACACATCAGACCATGTGAGGGAGTTGTAGCAATCGATCCCTAACCACGTGGCCCTACAACACTAGGAGCTTATATGTGGCCATTGATGACATACAATGATGCCTCGATGTTTTGATTGTAGGGATTCAGTTGCTAGATTAGCTGAGATTTTGGCCAACTTACGACAAGATTTCATAGGTGTTCCACTAGTATGGAAACATTTTTTGTGTAGGATAGATATTGGAATTATGAGTGCCAGGTCCCATGACCTACCAACTACCACTCAAGGAGTAGCATGGGTTTAGCCTCATAGAGGTCCTTAGGGCACAACTTAGATATATGATTGGCTACATATGCCCCTTTTTTGTACCACTTGACACTATTATTTTTTTATTTTTTTATTTTTTTATTTTTTTTGTACAGACACACACACACACACACACACACACACACACACACACACATGTTTATTTATTTGACCTAAAAATTGTGTATAAAATGTTGCAATGGTTTCCTTTTGTCTTTTATTTTTTTCATATAGTGTTTCAATTCTTTCTTATATTGAATGTGTAAGATGCCAATCCAGTACCTGATTAGCCAAATAATGTGTGAATGTTTTTATCTCTCTAGGTATGTGGATGTATGTAACATAATTAAATTGACATTCTAATAGTCTCACTTGCAAAAATTGACTAAGAAGAAGAGGATCTCAAATACATTAAACATTATTAAGATGCAATACCACCGGTTGTGAATCAAAGTAGATAGATCTATTGTTTATGCATAATGTTATGGACTTCGTTAACAAACCTATAACACCAACATATTGTGCTTCATTATTGTTCACATGACTACATATACTAATGGAATGCAATAATTAATGTAACAATGAGACAATTGACAAGACAACATAAGCTAAATTCTATATCTAACAACAAGCCCCATCAACAAATCCAATATAAATAGGAGATATTGACAACATCTGTAAAGAAAGAATGAAAACAAATTAGATTGTAATTGTTATCCCCGATTTCTAGGGATAACTAGGAGATCATGTCTTGAGGCCCACAGGTCCTAGACATGGAGTACCAAGAGAAAGATTGACCTGAGCATGGCCCTGGAGGGCCCATCCTTCTCTTCTTTCATCAGATTTGTCTTGTCAGCAACAACAACATCCATCACCATCGGCCTGGTCTTGTATCAGAGAAGGCTCTTTCTCCATGAGGTAATTGGTCTAGGTATCATGGTATGTGTCACTTTTGATCATTATAACCTTTAGATATATGCATCTTACCCCTTTTATTTCTAACAACTGCTTGGATCTTACATTGACCCACTTGACCATTGTTGAGGGGATTGACAGGGTGTCCTAGCAAGCATGTACCCATAGGTTTTGGTTTGCCACCGGGGGGATTTTTGAAGAGCCATCGTCTGCTCCCATCATATCATCATTTTTTCATCTTATCTCCTGCTCATCTGTCCCATTACCCTAGTTCGGGCATTAGGATGATCTGTTGGTAGGGTTGCACCTTATCTCGTGGAAAGAAGGGGCTAAAGGCTCAGAAGGTAAAAGCAGCTGGTAAAAGATAAAAGCCATAAAAATGAAACCTTGAGATGCCTCACCCAGGTTTTAGCACCAATTCTTGCAAGCGGGGTGTTTTTTTTTCCTGATTTTAGACCCTTGATGTAGAATGCAAAGAAATGGGGTGTGAAAACCCATCAAATGTGTTCTAGTCCAAGGCCGCAGCCTAAGCGCTGAGTGCAGCCCACAGGAGAAGTTCATTTCGGGTTTAAAATCAAGTGAGCGAGCAGTCTGATTTCGACGACGAGGATCAATTAGTGAAGCAGATCGACGGTCGACGAGAAATCGTAGTTAATAGAGTTGTGCCACAATTAGCGCGATGGGGAGCACTTATATTACATTCATCAAATGATCAGGACCATCCATCCAGAGGGACGCGTGGCGCGCGATTAGGCTATGTCACCACTTCGCCCATCGCAACCTTGAAGCGTTTTTCTTTGCAACTGGGATCCCTGAGACATGAAGTGTCGAAGGCGTCCCGGACCCGGGCCCACAGTATTGTCGAGAGGATCGGGACTGATCAACAGAAGGACACTCGGTGCAAGATCTGAGCCATGGGTGGGTCCTTTTGGGATTTTCATAGTGAAACCGTTGATGTCATCTCAACCGTTCGATCCAAAGGATGCATGGTGCAAGATCTAGTTGTGTCGGCATTTCGACATTCGATATTTCAAAGGGTAAGGGCTCCTCGTCATTTCACATCTCAAAGCCCTGAACCCCGAAGTGCCGAAAGTGAACAGAGTCGGGCCCACGGTTTTGGTGCCTGGTCACAAAGGAGCAGGCCTAGAGAAGGGGCTCTAACGTTTATCGCGTGGCAAGGCAGGTCCCAAAGTGTCGAAAGCATTCAGGACTCGGGCCCATCGTATCGCCGGAATATCTCAGCCGTCCATCTAGAGGGATGCGTGGTGCGTGATTAGGCTATTTCGTCGTTTCGCCTATCGTATCTTTGAAGCATGAGGAAGAACCTCCTTCCAGTCACGAGACACGAAGTGCCAAAAGCACCTTTGAAGATAGGCACAGGGTCACAACCCATAGTCACTTGGGGGAAATATAAAGAGCTGTACAAAGGGGGCCGAAGCGCCGAGTTTAGCTGCAGAAGGAATCACCGTGTTCTCCAGGTGCCAGTTCAACTTGATCTCGATCCTGATACCTTCTCAGAGTGAATGAAGAAGAGAGAGGGTGGTTGAAACCTCCCCTCACTCATTAATTGCAAGGTATGGATGTCCCAGCAGGAAGTCTGCCCAAGATGGTCCCCTGTGCTGGTTTTCCCACAGAAGACATGGGGATGTCCTTGTTGGTTGTGGAGCCTGATTATCTTCCTGATGCAGAGGTCCTTTGCTTTCAGCCGTGTCTATACCCCATGAAGTATTTACACCCCAGAAGTATGTACACTCTTCCACGCGGGGGAGTGCAGAGGGGGTGTACCCCCTCTGCGGGATCTGGGGGGTCCATCCCCCTGGCTGGGGGGTCTGGTGGCAAGCAGGCCCCCAACGGGGGTTCAGGGGCGAAGCCCCCGAAGCAAAAATTGCCTTATAAAAGTATATTGTAATTTCATTGTAAATCTGGACCGTTCATTATAAGGTCGCAGATCTAACGGTAGAGATTATGTTAGGGTTTTTTTCCCTAGAAGGCAACCCTCTTTTATGAGGG
>ML782503.1:405470-442720 GCA_009831015.1 Picea engelmannii
TGGATAATAATAAAGGAAGGACCTGGCAATTTCTCTGGTGGACGTAGCCCACACTGGGTGAACCACGTAAATCTGTGTCTCTCTTGTATTGTGTGTCTTCTGTGTTTTTGTTTCTGCATTTGTTTTATTTTATTGCTCCGCGGTCCTGTTTTCTAACAGTCCTCGACTCACTAGGGAAGTCTGTGCATGCTAATTCAATATTTAAGGGCTCAACTACCCCTTAGCATGAGCCATGCAAAGTTAAGATGGCATATGACAGAGGAGTGCATGCCAGATTTGATTGAAGAGACGCCCCATCCTGAAAGTCTAGCACACATCTGTTATGTGAATTTTTCTGAGTATATGTACTCAGTTTTTGTATTTTGTTTAGTATCGATGGTTGAGCAAGGCTCCCGATTGTAAAAGCTTTAACGAAGCACTGGTTATTCTAGTTATGCATTAACTCTTGAGACTTATTGCCTTATGAACGTCAGTTTCTTTCATATCTTTATTTTCACTGTGTTAGAACAGCTCGGAATTGGAGGATCCAGTCAAGTTGTAGCTGTTATAGGATGATGTAGGTTGGATCACTGTAACAGTTGCGTTGTCTCTAATCGGTCTTGTGATTTTCTCAACGCTGACTGACTTGGAATTGGAGGATCCAGTCAAGTCACCGCTTCAGTTCCCCAAAAATTTGAACCGAGAGGATCTTGCATTTAGAGTTTTTCTTCTGCAAACTGCTGAAAGGCCTGTTTCCCTAGGTAGTTTTGCTCACTCCTCTCACCAAGTCTTTCACCTGCTCATTTTACAATCAACCCACTGACTGAAGTTAGATCAAGACCTCCTTTGTTTTTTACATACCAGACCTGGTCCCTGAGCTAGAGTCATTCCGTCCTAGGTCTCTAACCATTTGATCACCCATTAAACTTATCGTGACATAAAACTGATGGGCGCTGGGCTCTGCTCCTGTCGCAATCGAGGAGTGACTTCTGACGCTAACATTTCTGGCGCCGTTTCCGGGGACGAAGTTGAAAATTTTCCCCGGGATTGAATGACATTGAGCCTCTGATTCTGAAGGAGCATCAGGCATCAGAGCCTTTGAATATTTCTACTGTGCACCTGGCGACTCCGTTGTGACGACTCCACTGGAGTGAGCCCGTTGTTTTAGTTGTGGCTTCTAGAGGTAGACATATGCGGTCTCATCCACAACTTCATCTAGCTACACCTGTAGTTGATCCAGAGGTGGTTTTCATAAAAGGAAAGGCCTTTGAAGGAGAAACTTCTACCGCCGAACCAGGTAATCCGCCATCTCCTTCTATAGAAACTCCATTTTCTTCTTCTCAACTTCCTAGCAAGCTTGTTTCGAAGGTTTCCCATTTCCTGAATTTTGGGAGTGTTCCTGTTAAGTTTTCTCCTCCTGGTCTAGCATTAGAAGGAGAAATCCTTGTCACTCCGCTCTCCCCCGAAGCTCTACCTTGGCGTGAACCTAGGACCACAGGAGACTTTCCCACTCCTAGCTTTACCAATCCTCCTCTTCTTGTTGTTGCCACTTCTGCACAAAGAGAAGCATCTGCGGACTCAAGCCTGTTAGCCTTCTCCCTAAATCCCCCGTTGTTTCTTGGAAACTCCTTCCCAGTATCCCCTTTTCGAACCCCTTCTCCTCCGAGTTCCCCTCCACCTAATATTCCCATGGCAGGAGTTAATCCCTCGATGACCAAAATGGAGGCCATTATAGCTGCTAGGTATGCTCCCCTTGTGTTACCATAGCCTCTTAATGCCCTTCCAACAGATGGATACCTTAAGCAACTAACCAAGTTCACAGGTGAAGGGGACATAGCTGCAAAAGAACACCTTGAAGCCTTTTACAGCTTCACAGATGATCATGTTATCATGCATGCAGATGTATGGATGAGAATTTTTGTCCATAGCCTTGAAGGCGAAGGTAGGAAATGGTTTAGAGCCCTACCTCCTAGATCTATAGATGGGATTGAGGCTTTGGATAGCACCTTTCTGAGACAATGGGGAGACAAAAAAGACTTCATGTATTACATGACATAGTTCGGATCCTTGAAGAGAAAAGAAGGAGAGTCTGTCTCTGACTTCTCTAAGCGATTCAATAAGATGTATCATAAAATCCCTGCTGAGATTAAGCCCTCAGAAGCCTCTGGGAAGATCACTTATGCTAGCACTCTTGATCCCGATTTCTACCTTCTGTTGAGGGAAAGGAGAGCAGCCACTCTGGTGCACATACAGGACGCGGCCGTAGAAGTAAAGTCTAATATATTGGTTGTTGACTGGCTCAGGAGTAAGGCTGACAGAGACATACCCAGGAGGAGAGGTGAAGCCTCCTCATCCTATTCTTCTCCCCTTCCTCCTCAAATGGATGAGGTAACTAAAGTGCTGAAATCTCTCTTCGCTAGGATGGAGAAGTGGGAGTTAGAGGGGAATTCCACGTATAGAAACCCCCAAAATACTGATAACAGAGGTTCCAGGAGGCCTGGTAACAATATGCCATAGACTTTGCCAAAGGAACAAAGGAGCAAAGACAAAGATGATCAGAGGATTCAGACCCCTCTCCAAAACAAGATGGTTTCTCATGAGGAAGGAGAGGAGGTAGAAGAACTTGACCCTGAAATTCACTGCATCGAGGACACTTCCCCATTTCCTCATTTGACTCAATCTGCATATCATGAATCCCTTACCAACACTCAAATCAATGAGTTGAGTAAAGGGGAAAAGGCCAGCAACACCCCTAACAGATACAATCTCAGATCAAAAAAGAAAGAAGGAAATTTTGATAGCCAGGATCATCCCCTCATAGCGGAAAGGCCTACTAAAGCTATAACAACCACTACTAAAGAAAGAAAAGCGCAGAATGTTTCGCCAACAGCCAAGGAACCTGCCTCTGAGGTAAGGGAAGCTCCTAAGTCTCTCTCCTCCTTTAGTTTTGAGCATGAGATTCAGAAGATTAGAATTCTTGTACCCCTATCCGAGCTAGTTAAAAATGAAGATTTCAAAAGGTCCCTCGCCAAGCTGCTACAATCTGACCCCCCCTAGCCTTCCACAAACTCAATAAATCTCCAAGATGAAAAGCCAATAGTTGTCTTGGGTCCCATGGTAGAAGATAGAGATGATTCATCCCCTCCCTTCTACACCTCCCTGAACATACATGATAAAGTGTTGCATGATTGCCTCATGGATTCAGGAGCTTCCCACAACCTTATGCCCAAAATAGTCATGGAAGAGTTGGGACTGGAGGTGACCAAGGCTTATCATGATTTGTACTCTTTTGATTCAAGGAGGGTGCAATGTCTTGGAGTCATCAAAGATTTGGTGGTCTCTTTATTTCAGTTTCCAATGAAGAGTGTGGTCATGGACATTGTGGTAGCTGATGTTCTCCCCAAGTTTGGCATGTTGTTGTCTAGGTCTTGGATTAAAAAGCTTGGAGGAACATTACAGATGGATCTCACATATGCCATTGTTCCAGTATTTGGGGGAGAACACATGAGCTTGTACAGAGAGGCTCAACTAGCCTATATAATCAGTGATGAAGCCAATCCTACCAACCATCCTATCTTTGCCCTTGACATTGATTTAGGTTCCAGTCTACTACAGCTCACTAATTCTCCCGAGCCTCTTCTAAAACTTAGAAAGCAACCCACCACTTCTCATGAATTTTCTTCCCCCATCACCTCCGTCTGGAAAATGTTTTTTGATGGAGACTCTTCCAGGGAAGGCACTATTGTGGGAATATTTTTTGTGTCACCTGCTTAGGAAACCATATCTCTGTCATACAAGCTAGAATTTGAAACAATCAACAATGTGGTAGAATATGAAGCTCTTATTCTAGGATTAAGAGATGCAAAGGAAATGAGAATTCAGGAGGTAGCAGTGTTCGGAGATGTAGAATCGGTAGTCCAACATATCAGAAACGCTTATCAGGCTAAGCATCCTCGACTCAGGAGTTACAGAAATGAGGTATGGGACCTAATTGACAGTTTCTTCTGAACATTTAACATTTCTTTCATCCTGAGAGAGAAGAACACAGTGGTAGATTCCTTGGCTACATCAGCAAGCAATTTCAAAGTGCCCTTTCCACCCAAATGCAGATACGATGTGGAAGTAAAATACAGGCCCTCTATACCTGACAATGTCAAACATTGGAAGGTGTTTGAGGATGATCTTGAGATCAAAAGATTCTTAGAGACTGTCGAAGAATTTTAAGAAATGCATATTGACCAAGACTCTGCCTCTGAAGAAAAGCTTGATGGGGGTAATTTTCTGAATAAGATTGTAGAGTGTAGCATTGTGCAGCTTCCCAACAATCATATTCCAAGGGGACTGGTTCCTTTGGAATGGCTTTTTTATAGAAATGATGTGGCATTAAAAGGGGAAATCTCAGAGGATGACACTGATACAAATCAGTGCAACATTGGCACTAAGAATGAACCCAAGTTTGTCAAATTGTCCAGAAGTCTAATAAAGGAGCAGAAGGCCGAATACACTGAACTATTGAGGGAGTTTGTTGATGTCTTTGCCTGGACCTATGAAGATCTCAAAACATATGACACTTCTCTCATTGAGCATAAAATCCCGTTGAAAAAGGAGGAAAAGACTTTTAGGCAGAAGCTAAGATAGATCAATACTATGCTTTTGCCTATCATGGAGAGGGAAGTGAAGAAGCTACTACAGGCCCAGATCATCGTGCCACTGAGATATTCAGAGTGGGTGGCCAACTTGGTCCCAGTAAGGAAGAAGAATGGAGAAATCAAACTCTGTGTAGATTTTAGAAACCTGAACAGGAGCTCACGAAAGGACAATTACCCCTTACCAAAAATGGAACGTATATTGCAGAGGGTAACATGAGCATCCAGGATTTCCATGATCAATGGCTTCTCTGGCTACAATCAAATCTCTGTTCTACCCGAGGACAGGGAAAAGATGACATTTACCACTCCATGGGGAACATTCATGTATGATAAAATGCCTTTTGGATTGATAAATGCAGGGGAAACGTTTCAACGTGCCATGGACACAACTTACATCGGGGAAAGGGATAAGTTTGTGGTCATCTACCTGGATGACATAACAGTCTTTTCCAAATGTGATAAAGAACACTGTTGTCGTCTCAGGAAGGTTTTTCTGAAATGCATGAGTTTTGGCATTTCATTGAATCCCAAGAAATCTTTGTTCGCCATGAAGGAGGGAAAGTTATTGGGTCACATAGTATCAGCCGAAGGAGTCAATATCGATCCTAGCAGAGTTGAGGCAATACAGGCCTTATCAATCCCAAGCTCTAGGAAGGAGGTCCAATCTTTCCTTGGTAAGATTAATTTTCTAAGGAGGTTTATTTCTAACTTTGCTAAGGTGGTAAAGCTTATAACGATCTTGTTGAGAAAAGGAAATGAAGTAAGGTGGACCGTTGAATCTCAAAATTCCTTTGAGCAGATAAATAAGGCCTTGACTAAAGCTCATGTGCTTATCAATCCCAATTACTCAAGGGATTTCCTTATTTTCTCCTTTGCCTCACCTGACTCAGTGGCTGTTGTTTTATTACAGACAAGCGAGGCTGGGCTAGAGCAACCTATTGCCTATTTTAATAGAGCTCTGAGAGATGTCGAAGTCAGGTACGACATTATGGAGAAGCAGGCCTATGCTCTGGTAAAGGCTCTCAAAGCCTTTAGAACCTATGTCCTGCAGTAAAAAATCATTGCCTATGTCCCCTCAACCGTTGTTAAAGACATTCTTATTTAGACTGACATAGATGGGAGGAGGAGTAAGTGGATAGCTAAGATCCTTGAGTTTGACTTAGAAATAAGGCCTACCAAATTAATCAAAGGTCAAGGTTTAGCTAAGTTGTTAACTGAAGAGAATTGCAAAGCTTTGGGGGCAGGTGTCATCAATGAATGCTCAGAAAATCAGCAGGATCAACTGTCTGATATAGACCCTCAAGCAGAACCCCCATTGGCTCGATGTCCCTGGTATAAGGATGTCGTATATTTTCTGCAGGAGTTGCGGCCTCCAGATGGCCTACAAAGGAACAAGGTAAGAGATCTGAAGCTCAAAGCAGTCAGATACTGCCTTGTCTATCAAGTTTTATATTGGAAAGGTCCCCTGAAGGTGCTTTTGAAATGTATGAATCCACAAGAGGTTGATAGGATCATGGTTGAATTTCACAATAGCCAATGTGGAGGGCATCATTTCTTGAAAGCCACAGCCTACAAAATCCTCAGGGCTGGATACTATTGGCCCACCGTTTTCACTGACGTCTGCAGAAAGGTCAGAGCCTGTATCAAATGTCAAAGATTTGCAGGAAAACAACAGCTCAAGTCTTTACCTTTAAATCCTGTGGTTGTTTCGGGACCTTTCCAGCAATGGGGCCTAGATTTTATTAGATAAATCCACCCTGCTTCTAGTGGGAAACACAGATGGATCCTAACTACCACATATTTCTTTACTAAATGGACATAATCTATTCCCACCAGGAGTGCTTCCCACAAGATAATCATTGGATTCCTGGAAGACCTCATCACAAGATTCGGCTTCCCAAGCAAGATCATCACTGATAACGCAACCTCTTTCAAGGCTGAGCCTTTAGCCAAGTTCTGTGAGCAATTCGGGATCAAACTGATTCACTCCACCCCATACTATCCCCAGGGAAATGGTTTAGCAAAGTCCTCCAACAAAATCCTGATAAGGATCATCAAAAGACTATTGGAGGACAACAAAAAGGCTTGGGATTCAAAGTTGAAATTTGCTCTATGGGCCGATCGAGTGACCACAAAGAGATCTATAGGCATCTCCCCTTTCCAATTAGTTTATGGAGCAGAAGCTATTTTCCCTTCTCAGCTAGCCATTCCTGTAGCAAAGTTCTTCCAGGATTATCAAGAAGAACCTAATGACATGATCAGAAGAGTTCATCAACTGGTGGAAGTCCAGCAGGCCAGAGAGCAGGTAATGGACAGAATTCAGGACCATCAGCAGAAGGTCAAACTGGCTTTTGACAGGAAGGTCAAGAAGAAGGAGTTTGAGATCGGGGATTTGGTGCTTAAGTGGGATGCGCCCATACAGGATAAGGGTAAACACAACAAGTTTGACGCCCTATGGATCGGGCCCTTCAAAATCTCTGAGGTTTTCTCAAACAACAAGTATAGGTTGAAGGATTTGGAGGGTGAAGAGGTTTTCAACAACCCAGTAAATGGGCATTTTCTAAAGAAATGTTTTGTTTGAGCCTTAGACGACTCCTTTGTTTGTAAATATTGTCCTTTTGGTTCTTTGTTTATTTTCACTTTTTTATTTTCATTTTTTTATTTTCCAGCTTAGTAAATGACTCCATAGCCCAACAGAAGGCACTGAAGCTGCAAAATGAGTTCTTAGAGCATCACAGGGATGACTCTATCCCCCATGGAGCCTAATGTTAGCACCAATTCTTGCAAGTGGGGTGTTGTTTTTTCCCAATTTTAGACCCTTGATGTAGAATGCGAAGAAATGGGGTGTGAAAACCCATCAAATGCATTCTAGTCCAAGGCCGCAGCCTAAGGGCCGAGTGCAGCCCACGGGAGAAGTTCATTTCAGGTTTAAAATCAAGCGAGCGAGCAGTCTGATTTCGACGACGAGGATCAATTAGCGATGCAGATCGACGGTCGATGGGAAGTCATAGTTAATAGAGTTGCACCAATATTAGCACGATGGAGAGTGATTATATTACATTCATCAAATGATCAGGACCGTCCATCCAGAGGGACACGTGGCATGCGATTAGGCTATGTCACCACTTCGCCCATCGTGACCTTGAAGCGCTTTTCTTTGCAACTGGGATCCCCAAGACGTGAAGTGTCGAAGGAGTCCTCGACTCGGGCCCATAGTATTGTCGAGAGGATCGGGACCGATCATCAGAAGGACACGCGACGCAAGATCTGAGCCACGGGTGGGGCCTTTCGGGATTTCCATAGTGAAACCGCCGACGTCATCTCAGTCGTTCGATCCAAAGGACGCGTGTCGCAAGATCTAGTTGCATTGACATTTCGACATTTGAGATTTCAAAGGGTAAGGGCTCCTCATCATTTCACATCTCGAAGCCCCGAACCCCGAAGTGTCAAAGGTGCCCAGAGTCGGGCCCACGGTTTTGGTGCCTGGTCACAAAGGAGCAGGCCTGGAGAAGGGGCGCTAACATTTATCGCTTGGCAAGGTAGATCCCGAAGCGCCGAAAGCATTCAGGACTTGGGCCCACAGTATCGCCGGAATATCTCAACCGTCTATCCAGAGGGATGCGTGGCACGTGATTAGGCTATGTCGTAATTTCGCCTATCGTAGCTTTGAAGCATGAGGAACAACCTCCTCCAAGTCGCGAGACGCGAAGTGCCAAAAGAGCCTTTGAAGATAGGCACAGGGTCACAACCCGTAGTCACTTGGGGGCGATAGAAAGAGCTTTACGAAGGGGGCCGAAGCGCCAGGTTTAGCTGCAGAAGGAATCAACGTGTTCTCTAGGTGATAGTTCAACTTGATCTCGATATTGATACCTACTCAGAGTGAATGAAGAAGAGAGAGGGTGGTTGAATCCTCGCCTCACTCATTAATTGTGAGGTATGGATGTCCCAGCAGGAAGTCTGCCCGAGATGGTCCTCTGTACTGGTTTTCCCACAGAATCCATGCCGATGTCCTCAACTCACCAGGGAATTTTGCGCACACTAATTCAACATTTAAGGGCTTAGCTACCCCTTAGCATGATCCATGCAGAGTTAAGATGGTGTATGATAGAGGAGTGCAGGCCAGATTTGATTGAAGAGACGCCCCATCTTGAAAGTCTAGCATGCATTTGTTATGTGAATTTTTTTGAGTATATGTACTCAGTTTTTGTATTTTGTTTGGTATCGATGGTTTAGCAAGGCTCTCGATTGTAAAAGATTTAACGAAGCACTGGTTATTCTGGTTATGCATTAACTCTTGGATACACATGGGGAGATGATTAGTTCGGACCTCCATGGGGCTGAAGAGCCCATCAAATGGTTGTTGAGACCCCATCAGGGGCAGAGACAGGACAATGCTTGATTGAGCTTTTGCACGTGAGAAGAAGAAGGATGTTCCATCAGGGACACTTTGGCTGAGCCCAACCTAGGGGGGTTGACCCACTTCCAGTGGATCGTTTCCCTTTGATGGCCCAGGACGTCACCTAGGAGCCATTGATGTCACCTTGAGCCTGTGATAGTTTGACAGGGCAGCTGGCACGTGTGGCATGTCGGAGAAGCACCCAGGGGGCTAATGTTTTGCTCCTGGATGTCTCATTTGCCCTAAAAGGGGCTAGCGCCTCCCTTGAAGGGGATTTTACCTTTATTACAGCTCAATTAGGGTTTTAATTTGACAATTTAATGTAAAAACAGTATGATTTTGGTTTAAAGCCTTGTCGGTTAATTTTTATGACCTAAAATTAATTAAAGGTCATTGATACAGTATATATTGAGGAGTTTTATCCTCATTTTAACACAACACTCACTCTCCTAGTGAGATCTGATTTTTGCGCCCTACTTGGGTATTTCTTCTCTTTGAGTGAGGCACACTTGTTGAAGGAGAGCATTTTTTGGCATTTTTGGCATTTCTATTGAAGGAAGGTTTACAATTAGGGTTTGCAATGCTATTTCATCATGATATGTAAGTGTTTTTTCTGCAAAACTTCTTAATTGAATGGTTGTAGTCTTATATTCTTGCAGTTATTATAAACTTTTCTGATTTTAAAACCCAAGGGGACAAACACACAAGTAGGTTGTTGTCTCATGTCCCCTAAAAGAGAAATTTTCATCCATCGAAAAAGGAAGGAAGAGCCTAGCCATTGCTACACTCTTATTGCTTCTTCCCCTTGTGCTAGTCGTACTTTTAAAAGTCAAGAAGGGGGAGACGTCCCAGGCCTAGGTTATCTACACCTAGGTCCGTCCTCCTTCTAGGGTTTGGTGATAGGGCCTTGCCTTAACAACACTCTCCCTCACCACACTCTGGTGTCTTGATTTATCTTTTATGCTAGCCATTTTGCCAAGTTAAACCTAAGGAAGGAGGAAAGAGCACGAGGCCTTGCTTAAGCAACACCAGAGTGAGCCCCCTAGGGTTTTGTTTCTGGGGCCCTGCCATTGCAACACTTTAGAACCCTTCCCTCTAGTCCTTACCCTTTTTACTTCAACCTTTGCATCCTCCATTGATTTGACCCCATTTACCCTTAGGCAATGATCTCAAGCCTCCAACATTGATGTGATAGTGGTCAAACAAACTTTCAAACTCTTATAAATTGAAACCCTAACTAAATATTAACCCTAATAAGGCTGATGTCATCCTTGGTTATTCCATCTTGACGCAACAAGTTCTCTTTATAGACAATTAGATGGTGGTTTTAAGCATTTATTGAATAAGGGATTGACTGGACACACTGATTGCTACATCATCTTGGTAGTTATTGATGAATTGATATTATTTCACTGTTGTATTAATAAACATTGATCTTGTCCATATATATTTGCTTATATATTGATATCAGATAGTTATATGAAGTACTAACCCTTTGACCCATAGCCTGCATGTATTATTTTGCTGTTGCTTTGTTCCGGGCAGGTGTTCTCATTTGGGCCTACACTTCATTATTGACTATTTAGCTAGACTATATGCTCTTGGTGGTGACCTGTGAAGAGGGAATTTCACTTTGATCTTTATACCTTAGCCTCTTAAAAACTCCAAGTTACCGAGGACGTCTCCCTTGGGCCTAACCTCCCTAAATAGAAAGAACCTCCCCATCATGGTGACATTGGGTGGGGTAGGTTCCTGTTACGCCAGTTTGGCCTCTATCTTCTAGCCTTTTGACCTGGCTACAAACTATGCGATAACATTTTGGCGTTGTTGCCAGGGAACACTGAGTCAATTCTCCTCAAATGACAAATATTTTCGGTAAGACTTGACTCAGATACCTTTTCTTACAAGCTTACCTGGTGACTCCATTAGGGTGTTATTCCCCTTTTTCTTTGATAGTTTCAAGCAAATTATCTGGAAACTCCAGTGATGACGAAGCCAACAATGACTTCACAATGGGACCCTGGGAATTACAAGCCTTTGGACATGATAAAAATCCTAGGATACCCAAGAAAAATGCCCCGGATATCCGAAAGATGGCTCCATAGATTCACTGGGGGCGATGGGGAAAGAGATGACTTTCATATGGATGAATTTTATTCTTATTTTAGACTCCACCATGTCGATGACGATGCCGAAGACATAGTGATGAAGATTTTTTCCACCACTCTTCGTGGAAACGCTAAAAAATGGTATCATGACCTTCCTGATGCTAGCATCACCTCTATGAACTAGTTGGAAGAAATCTTTCTCGAAGAATGGGGTATTCAGTTAGAAGACATCTCAGTACTGCTAAAAATTTTGAGCATATAAGACAAACTGAGAATGAAACCCTCTGGAACTTCCAGAGTAGGTTTGAGTGCACTCTATATCACATTCCCGAGGGCCATCGTCCTGAAAACAAGTACATTATCCATATATATACACGTGCGCTCCTGGAACACCTAGGTTTTCCCCTCAGTAAAAGGAGCCCAAGCACGCTTGATGAAGCTTACGACATGGCTAAAATAATTGAACAGAACATCTCCTTATCCCAGATAAAAGATCTCTTTACTTTAGGTAATTTTAATATGGGAATTTTGTTTGCCCGTGAAAACTTTATTGATGATATCCAAGAAGAAGGTGAACTCCTGAAGACATGGCCGAGGAGGCAAAACCTAAACAAAATGATGAAGTATCAACAAGTGCCCCTCCCTCTGACAAAGAAATCTATGAGCATGTTTCTCCTGCGCAACAAAAAGACAATGAGGTTAGTTGTTTTCCTTTTAGGGATTCCAATGACATCTTGTTCCATGATTCAGAGAGTGAGGAAGAAATAGAAGCCTTGAATGAGGTGGATGTTCCTTGCTATACAATCAAGGACAAAGGAGCAATTCATGAGGATGAAACAATGACACATGCTGAAAACACCAAAATCCTCGAAACTCCTGTACAAGAAGAAACAGTAAGTTACCTTTCTCCCCGAAATCTTGATAATTTTCTACTTTATGATTTGGAAAGGGAGGAGGAGACAGATAAGCATATGAGTGTTTTGAATCCTCCATGTTATGATACTGATATTGACATAGTTAATATTGATGAGTTCATACATGTTGGAAGACGTAGGTGGAATATAGTTGGCTGTGACATGGGTCCCATCTATGACATTGAGAGTCATCTCCAAGCGTTGCCTTTACAAATGTCACAACAGGTTACCTTTGACCAGTTGCAACAAGGAGATGAATTTTTTACCCATACTCTCCAAAAACCCAAGGATGACCTAGTACCTTGTTTTCATGATGATTTCGGTCATACCTTGAGGACTTTGATGGCTATTCCTCTGAGCATTTGGATTTATTTTATGAAGATGATCATCAATCACCACTCTGCTCAGATTTTGATACAAGTAAGAACATTGTTTGCTTAAAGAAGGATTCTCATGAATTCTCACTCTAGCCACCTGTTGTTACTTTACCTCGATTTTACATTAAAGGTGTATTTGGGAAGTATATATTTTATATAGAGTTTCCCCTTAAGAAAACCCGAGAATCTAAAGGTTGGTTGAAAACTACAGATTTTGGTCTATCATCTCATTTTTTCAATCTTCCCTTAAAGATTTGCCAGTCATCTGATACATCTTTGTCAATCCCTTCCCAGACCTCAGAGTATGAGAACGTCCTAGGTGGCCAGTTTGTCGACCTTTTGAGTCAGTTTTATGAACCTTGGACTTTTCATGACCCTTTCCTGAAGTGGATTGAGTACTTTCCTTAGAGATGGACTTGGCAGGATTTTGTCCCTCCCACCCACCTCCATGAGTTAGAATTTGAGATCCTCGACGATATAATACATGTTCTAACCCATGTCATTTTTGTGCTTGATTTATCGTTGTTTTGGTTTATGATGAAGAACAAGGGTAGGTATCACGAGACATTGTTGGATTAGCTTCACTGGTTGTTTGACTACACCAACATCCAGCTAACAGGTAAGTACAGGTAAGTATTTCACTTTGTATTCACATTTATGATTGCTTTATATATATGTCTATATATGCGGGGTGGAAATACCACCCCATCTTTATTACTGATGCCCCTATCGAGTTGAGCAGGTCTGCAGGATATTCCAGATATGCTGAGGTTCTCATGCACTCTATGGTGAGCACATGTCCCCGAGTTGGAGCCAGATGTTATCCCCGATTTCTAGGGATAACTAGGAGATCATGTCTCAAGGCCCACGGGTCCTATACATGGAGTACCGAGAGTAGGATTGACCTAAGCATGGCCCTGAAGGGCCCATCCTTTTCTTCTTTCATCAGATTTGTCTTGTCAGCAACAACAACATCCATCACCATCGACCTGGTCTTGTATCAGAGAAGGCTCTTACTCCATGAGGTAATTGGTCCAGGTATCATGGTATGTTTCACTTTTGATCATTATAACCTTTAGATATATGCATCTTACCCCTTTTATTTCTAACAACTACTTAGATCTTACATTGACCCACTTGACCATTGTTGAGGGGATTGACAGGGTGTCCTAGAAAGCCTGTACCCATAGGTTTTGGTTTTCCACTGGGAGGATTTCTGAAGAGCCATCATCCACTCCCATCATATCATCATTTTTTTTATCTTATCTCCCGCTCATCTGTCCCATTCCCCTAGTCTGGGCATTAGGATCATCTATTGGTAGGGTTGCACCTTATCTCATGGCAAGAAGGGGATAAAGGCCCAAAAGGTAAAAGAAGCTGGTAAAAGATAAAATCCATAAAAATGAAACCTCAAGATGCCTCACCCAGGGATCCCCGAGAAGGCAATAAAAATCCTCTCAGCAAGAAACAAGAGGGACCCAAAGAAAAATAACAAAAAAAAGACCTAGCCAAGAGGATAGGGGGTCTCATCACGAGCCAACCTATTATGTTCATGGGTACCTAATAGCATGACATTGCCACTATCTGGTTACCATGCCAGGGTAGTGACCTTTGGTTGCATGGCCAAGGGAAAGGGGGTCTCATCACGAGCCAGCCTTATCATCTCTGTGAAAGTGCTTGTGGGTAACACTGTCAGTTCTGGTCACCACGCCAAGGCATTGTCCTCTAGTTAGACCTTGAAATAAAAAAAGGAAAAGAAAATAAAGAAAAGAAAGAGTAAAGGCAAGAAAGGGCTTGGAAAAAATTGCATCCATGATAGGTACAACTCGCCTTCTACAAAGGGACCCACAGGTAATATCATGCATCCCTGTCTTTCACTCTACCCGTATGTCTGGAAATCCCTTATCCATATCACCTCGTTCTACATGGCTTGGATGATACCCCTTGGAGACTTTCCTTTCCTTATGGATACTAGCCCAATAGGGTGTCTTGTCTTTTTCTTCAACCTTGTATTGTAGGTCTTTGTAATATTTTTGAGCTATTGGATGATATATCAGGGTTTTTATGCATATGTCTGATAATATTAAGGATGAGACGTCATTAACATTGGTATGATCCCGGTGACTAATGAGCCCATGGAGGGCGAAGTTTTTGATGTGCAGGACCATGTCCGACGGACAGGTACCACGTGGACCGGTACACATGGGGAGATGATTAGTTCATACCTCCATGGGGCTGAAGAGCCCATCAGATGGTTGTTGATATCCCATCAGGGATGGAGATAGGACAATGCTTGATTGAGATTTTTCACCTGAGAAGAAGAAGGACGTTCCATCAGGGACACTTTGACTAAGCCCAGCCTAGGGGGGTTGACCCACTTCCGGTGGAACATTTCCCTTTGATGGCCCAGGACGTCACCTAGGATCCATTGACGTCACCTTGAGAATGTTACAGTTTGACAGGGCAGTTGGCACGTGTGGCATGTTGGAGAAGCCCCTGGGGGGCTAACGTTTTTCTCCTGGATGTCTCATTTTCCCTAAAAGGGGCTAGCGCCTCCCTTGAAGGGGATTTTACCTTTATTACAACTCAGTTAGGGTTTTAATTTGACAATTTAATGTAAAAACAATATGATTTTGGTTTAAATCCTTGTCGGCTAATTTTTATGACCTAAAATTAATTAAAGGTCATTGATACACTATATATTGAGGAGTTTTATCCTCATTTTAACACAACACTCACTCTCCTAGTGAGATCTAATTTTTACGCCCTACTTGGGTATTTCTTCTCTTTGAGTGAGGCGCACTTGTTGAAGGAGGGCATTTTTTGGAATTTTTGGCATTTCTCTTGAAGGAAGGTTTACAACTAGGGTTTGCAATGCTATTTCATCATGATATGTAAGTGTTTTTTCTGCAAAACTTCTTAATTGAATGGTTGTTGTCTTATATTCTTGCATTTATTATAAACTTTGTTGATTTTAAAAGCCTAGGGGACAAACACACAAGTAGGTCATTGTTTCATGTCCCCTAAAAGAGAAATTTTCAGCCATTGAAGAAGGAAGGAAGATCCTATCCATTGCTACACTCTTATTGCTTCTTCCCCTTGTGCTAGCCATACTTTTAAAAGTCAAGAAGGGGGAGACGTCCCAGGCCTAGGTTATCTACACCTAGGATCGTCCTGCTTCTAGGGTTTGGTGATAGGGCCTTGCCTTAGCAACACTCTCCCTCACCGCACTGATCCAGGTGGATATCAGTGGCCATCCACCTTTTCCAAATGGCTCAAAATGACTTTCTGGCAATTTTGGCAATTTACTATTTTTAGCAGGTTTTAACTTTCGGGGCCATTTTGAGGGCCCAAATGAAGGTTTTTCAAGATATAGGTTCTCAATGATATTTGAAGGCATGATTGAGCCCCCAAAATGAATCTCCTCGACGATACCTTTCCAACGAGCTATCACATGCCTAAAACGAAGATCGTATGCAAAAGTTACGACCCCGGGAAGTTGATGCACCAACTTACCCAAACAGGGCCCACATGACTTTTGGCGCTTCATCTCCTAGGGTTAGATTTTTGGATGTCTAGGACTTTTGGCATTCCCGTTTATTGTAAAAAGGGCCTTCAGAGTCTCATTGTAACCATCTTCTTGCGAATGCGAGTAGCCGTCACATCTCTTCTCAGAGATAAGCTGCCACCATTCTAGTGAGTCTTTCACTCTGTATTTTTACAGTCTCTGTACATTTCTCTGATTAATAGAAATCGTGTATTACTGTATATCTGTGTTTATGGTTGCGTCTCTGATACATTTATGTTATATTATTGAATATCTGCAATATCTCTATGCATTTCTTTATTATATCTCCGCTCTCATTTTGTGTCGAAAACAATCCGGATCACACACTCTCGTGTCTTGATTTATCTTTTATGCTAGCCATTTTGCCAAGTTAAAACTAAGGAAGGAGGAAATTGTATGAGGCCTTGCTTAAGAAACACCAGAGTGAGCCTCTTTCCTCTAGGGTTTTGTTTCTGGGGCCTTGCCATTGCATCACTTCAGAACCCTTCCCTCTAGTCCTTACCCTTTTTCCTTCAACCTTTGCGTCCTCCCTTGATTTGACCCCATTTACCCTTAGGCATTGATCTTAGGCATCCAACGTTGAAGTGAGAGTGGTTAAACAAACTTTCAAACTCTTTTAAATTGAAACCCTAACTAACTACTAACCTTAATAAGGTTGACGTCATCCTTGGTTATTCCATCTTGACGCAACAAGTTCTCTTTATAGACAATTAGATGGTGGTTTTAAGCATTTATTGAATAAGGGATTGACTGGACACACTGATTGCTACATCATCTTGGTAGTTATTGATGAATTGATATTATTTCACTGTTGTATTCATAAACATTTATCTCGTCAATATCTATTTGCTTATGTATTGATATCATATAGTTATATGAAGTACTAACCCTTTGAACCATAGCCTGTATGTATTAGTTTGTTGTTGCTTTGTTCCGGGCAGGTGTTCTCATTTGGGCCTACACTTCATTATTGGTTGTTTAGCCAGACTATCTACTCTTGGTGGTGACATGTAAAGAGGAATTTCACTTTGACCTTTATACCTTAGCCTCTTCAAAACTCCAGGTTACGGGGGACATCTCCCCTAGGCCTAACCTTCCTAAATAGAAAGAACCTCCCCATCGTGGTGACATTGGGTGGGGTAGGTTCATGTTATGCCAGTTTGGCCTCTATCTTCTAGCCTTTTGACTTGGCTACAAACTGTGGGCTAACAGTAACCAAAGCATTAAAAGAAAAGAAACAATGAAAGAATGTACATTATTTACAAGCATACAAAGTTAGACTTCAATGCATAGAACATATTCAAGTAGAGCCCATTGTGAGGCTCTTTTGAAGGTGTGAGGATACATAGAGTGGTCATATTGTGATTTGACCCATATATAGTATACGTCTATAGTAGTGTGGGCATCTTAAAGATGCTCATCTAACTATTATAGAAACATAGTGCATTCTTCATTCATGGAAGTGTTAGAGAGAAGTTTGAGTACTAGTTGAAGAGAGGGGAGTTCACATTCAACCAAAATAACTTCTCTGAGCCAACTGTAAATGAAAAATGAAAAAATCCTAGCACAATATTTATTGAGGTCCAATATTTACTGGGTTTGGTCTTATTGTTTTGTTTCATCTTCTTCTCCCTCTTTATATTTAGTTAGATTTTTAGTGGCTCAATGTTGTAGGTATTTAACAATATCTTCCATATTAACCCCTTCCAATGTTGACGAAGTTGTTTTGTTGACTGGGGGAGTGCTCTTATATTTCTTAGATGGACATTTAAAAATTTCCTGGTATTAGAAGAGCCTTCCCCATTGAATTTCTTAAAACCACTCAACTCATTAGATAATTTCTTGATAATTCTTTGGAGGGATTCCATATCCATAGAATCAATATCTTTCTTTTCTTTTGAATACTTGGTAATAGGGGCTTTGGATTTAGTCTTGGCTTTATCTTTGGAGGATTCAACCCATGGGTTTCCTTTTGGACTAAGCATATTTTTTTTTTCTAGTTTTAGGGCCTCTTGAAAAGTTGCTTCTAAGGTATATTTCTCTGTGTTTTTTACAAACATGGCCATGGAAATGGGAAAAGATGAAGTGTAAAATTCGATTGTGACATCTTTAGCGGGTTTGGAAGCCCGAGGAATCCGTTTAAGTAAGGACAATAAATGTTGATTGAAATATTTAACCTTTTCATTGGTATCCATTTTTATTTTTGAAATATCTAAGACCAAGGTGGTTGGTGTTTTATCTTCCCCAAATTTCTTAAGGAAAATAGTCTCCAATATTCTCCAACTAGTAATAGAGGCTTCATCCAGGGAGTAGAACTCGGTGGTGGATTTGTTCTCAAAAGTATGAGGGAATAACCTACATAAAACATCCTCATGTCGAATGTTTTGTAACCTTATGGCTGATAGTAACTTCTTTACATGGTCCTCAGCTGAATATTTATTCTCCTGATCAAACTTAGGGAGAAACTTTTAGGGGTGTTTAGACAGGCCATGCAGTACTCTAGGCATGACGACAACAACGAGGAGTAGCTAGAGTTCATAAGGTTTAGGGTTAGGGTTTTTCCCAACCATGAATTGATGGTTATATAGAACCAACTGTAAGTTCACTTCTCCTTCAGACTCACTTTGAGAGTTTTCTTCCTCTTCATATTTCTCTTTTGATTTACCTCTTAGTGTTAGAGGCAAATATTTTGGTAGTGAGGGAGGAATAACACCACCATCGAAAAGTAGGAAATGTTTGAGTTCGAAATTGAAGGATTTTGCAAATTCGTTAAGCGCTGAAGGTATATTATACTCTAGGGTTCTGACGTTAGGGTTCTCCTGGTAATTGAAAGATTGGGAGAGAAGTGGATCTTCATTGGGTAAATATTCTTGACCCTGAGGTAATGAACAATCAATGGGAAGTTGATCAGTCTGCCTACTCCACTTTCTATTCATAACACAGTTAGTTCCTTCATGGGATTAACTCACTATGGTGTCAATCTCTGGAATGTTCAGGATACAGGGTCCTGGTGAAGAAAATATAGGTTCAGACTGGGAATGAATATGTTGAGAAGTAGTTTGAGCAGGAGTGTTCACAGAATATGATGGGGGGTGCAAAGCATGCTCAAGGTGAGGTTGATGAGAATCATTATGTTGAGTTGTTCTAACAAGCAGGGTAGAACAAGCAGGGATTTGAGATTTCTTTGCAGCCATTCAATTTGATGGCCCTCCTTCTAGCGCCATTTCTGTTTACGGGCCTGAAAGACCCGTTCAAGAAGGTAAGGGAGAACACCTGATGGAAGGTCCCAATTAGACCCACTCTCACTTGGGATAGCATTTCCGACCAAAATATTGGCATGGTTATCGATATAAACTAAATATCTAAATATTAATATGAGAACATATTGTTCTTAGATGAATTAAAATTCTATAGAACTAAACTAGAATAAAATGATTAATTATTGTCCTAATATGCATTCCTATTATATCCTATCCTATCATGATCAGGAGTGAGGTATAAAAAAATAAGTGCAGTTAAACATTATATTATTTGCAAATCAACAATTCATAAAAGCAAGCACTATAAGAATTTAACAATATAACGAGTCTGACACAACTAATTGATTCACAAACTTATCATATTGTCGATGCACTTGATATGAAAATAATGGAAACTGTGGACATATAGAAAATACTCTAGAAATATTTCATTAAGCTAAAATCCACACATTCACAGAAATAAACATGCATAAACATAATAGTCTCATTCATACACATTTGTACAAAAATATTCAAAGTGTCTCTTGTTCAAATTCACATACAATAATTGTATTGTCATGATACAATCCAAGTCCAAAAGCCTTTTCTCATTTACAATCATTCCTTTTATAAATATTCGGTGATTATTTACATTCTTAAGATTCGACCACAAGAAAAAAATAGTTTACAAAAGTGACTCTTCACATTGCTTTCTTTATTAAGTGGAGTATTTATGAAAATCAGGATCATCATGGGTTCTTTTGCATCTGCATTCGGTCTCGATATTATTTCAAGAGTGAATAATTATCCATGATCTTTTGTAACTTCTTCGGATGTTTTTTTTCGATATCTAATTCACCATCACAAACCTTGGTGGACACTTCTAGCTTCAGTTCTTGTGTTGTGTGTTTAATGAAATCTCATTCCATAGTGATGAGATTGACAGGTCTCATCAGATACTCTTCCAAAGATTCTTTATTTACATCAATTTAATACTCAATGTTCACCATACTAGTTTCCCTATGCTTCTCCACCTCAACTATCCTGATTTTGGCAAGTGATGCTTCATTAATGGGGGGCATCAGTTGCATTTATTCAAGGATATCATAAGAAATATTCCATAACCCTTTGCATGCTTTAGATGTTTTCTTTTGGATGACTTGGACATATTCTAACAGATGCTTCCAATTATAGAAGAATACTTTGTCTTTTATCCTTTGTTTTCTAGAATAACACGAATATGTAGCTGGGGCAATTTTGTGTACTCCTAATCAGTCGACGATCCTGTCGAAGGTATTATTTTCATTTTGGTATTGATCCCTGATTTCAGCTGTTTGGTCTTCAAGTCTCAATTGGTCATCTCGATCAACATACATATGATTTAGAAGGCACACAATTTCTATCTGTTCAAGTCTAAGATTTTCATTAAGGTCAATAGCCTATGCTTTGATTGTTTCCAAAGAGAGAGTCTTTTCCTTCTTTTCTTCCAAGACCTCTTCAAGCTTTTCCTTGGCCTGTTCCAATCCCTTGATTTGAAGGATTTGTTGTTCAATAAATTATTTAGTTTCATCTAGCTCAGTTTGCAAATGATATATCTCCTTTGCATGCACTCTCATGATCTTCTCAATTTCTTCACAAAGTTTTACCTTTGTAGATTCCAAATATTTCAAATGGGTGCCCCGTTCCAACTGTGCTTTTTTATTCAATTCAACATTCATTTCATCCTTATGGGTTTGCAATGATTTTTTGATTTCTTCTGTCTTGATATTATTAGCAACCCATTGTCCCTTTCGAATTCTGAAGTCAACTCATCCCTTACAACTTGCACAATCTTTACAATTTCTTCTTTATGAAATTTGTCCCTTTTCTCAATAGATTTTAGGAATTCTGTAGAGATTTTATACTTCTATGTTTTCAACTATGTTTCTAGCTCGATGATTCTTGTTTGGGCTGCACTTAAGGACGTGGTAACCTTAAGAACTGATGAAGCATTTAAACCTACAAATGCATGGAGAGCAGAAGTTGCTTGTATAAAATTTTCCTTTAGGTCAAGTCCAACTTTCCATTCCACAAATCTTTCTGTAGATGACTTGGACTTAGAAAACTCTCCCCTTTTCCTTTTTTTTTGACCTATTTTCAATTCTCTTTGTCCTTTCATCATAGTAATAATCTCCAACAACCACGACAACACCTTCAAAACTCAGAATTTGTGAGGAAAAGGTGGTATTTCTTGGGATGTCATTAATGGGGGTGTATTCATGGGGAAAAACGTTTACTATTCCTAGATTAGGAGTCAATGGGATGCCTGGGGTTTCACTTAATCGCTTTTTTTTATGATGTTTCAATGACTCATCTGCCTTTCTTTTAGGTTTTTCTGCAGCTCCTGCTATTTCATTTTCTCTTTTCTGGGCCTCAGCTTCTTCTGCGAGTCTTTTGGCCTCTGCCTCAGCTGATGTGTTTTATATTTCTTTTCTTAATGCCTCATCTTCTTCAGCTTTCATTTTAGCTTCTTCCTTGGATTGTCTCCTCTGGTACTCTAAATCATCTCCCAACCTCTTTTTCTCCAATTCCTCAACTTTCTTGATCTTTTCATGTTCCTTGGTGATTAATTTATTTTGATCCTCTGGCAAAAATCTTAGAAACTAGTTTTGATGAAACTTATTCATTTCTTCTTGTTCATCTTGGAGTTCATGTTTGACAGCATCATCAAGCAATCTATGTAATACCTCTTCATAATTTTTTTTTCCTTTGAACATATCTTCATCAAAATCTACAACATGAATATTAGAATGATTAAGACCCATGGATTTGATGTGACTCATTGTGAGTTCGTGTGGGTCATGTCCTTTTGCACTACCCAAGCATAAACATAAATCTTGCAGGGCCTCTGCCTATTTCCTAGCATGTTGTCCATTTAATATACTATAGTATCCTATGTGAACAAGAAACGGGGGCCAAAGTTTTTTACTATTGCTCATGAGGAAGGAAGTAACCCTTGTTCTTATGGTTTGATGGGATATTACTTTCATTAAAGTGATCGAGGACAAAGCATGGAAAAATATGAGGGGTTGATCTAGGTGGATATCGGTGGCCACCCACATATTCCAACTGGCTCAAAGCATTTCTTGGGCAATTTACTATTTTTAGCAATTTTCTGGGTTCTAAACTTTTGGGGCCATTTTAAGGGCCTAAACGACGCTTTTTCATGATAGAGAACCTCAATGATCACCAAAGGCATGATTGAGATTATGAAATGAAGCTCCTCATCAATACATTTCCAACGAGCTATCGTGCGCCCCAAACAGATATTTTATGTCAAATTTATGCCCCCAAGAAGTTGATACACCAAACTACCCAAAACGGGGTCCACAAACCTATTGGCTTTTCATCCTCCGTGGTTAGGGATTTGGATTTTATTTATGTTAAAAAGGCCTTTGGAGCATCATTGTAATGATCATTTTCTTGTGAATGAGCATAGCTATCACATCTCTTCTCAGAGATAAGCTTCCACCATTCTAGCGAGTCTTTCACTCTGTATTTCTACAATTTTTTACATTTCATTCATTAATAGAAATTTCGTATTACTGTACTTCTGTGTTTATGGTTATATCTCTGATATATCTCTGTTGTATTATTGATATATCTCTGTGCATTTCTTTATTATATCTCCTCTCTCATTTCATGCCTAAAATAATACGGATCAGGGGTTCCTGTAGTTCCATATCCTCTCACATAGGTATAATATTTTCCTAGATACCAATCAGCTATACCTTTCATCCTAGCTCTAGCTTCACTTGAAATTCTATATCTTGGGAACCTAAAAATAATAGTGTAAAGAGGAGAGAGGAAATGACCACAAATGTTATAGAAATATCTCTTGTAGTTTATGTCCCACAACTCAGAGAAATACACATGGAAAAGAGGTTGATCTAGATCCCAATTCCATCCAAGGTTGGGAAATGGAGTTGAGGAACAAATGGCATTAATTAAATAAGTTGACATGTATAAATGAGGATTTTTCATACCTGGTACATTCTTCACATTGAGAAATATGTTGAAAGTCAATATCTCTGCCCAGTTGAACACTTGTTATGTCTTCACAATGGTATGGGTCATAGGTAACCAATATTTTTGAAAATGTGTGTACTTCTCTTTGCCATATAATTGATTCAACATCTCTATCAAAATTTTGCATGGTGCTTTGAACTCTTATGTAGGGATAAGCTTTTGTCCTTGCTTGAAAATTTTGTCCTCGTCTACCCACCCGTTCTTCATTAACTTGGTTGGGCCTTTGTTATTTTGAGGAAACCCCTTTAGGAATGGCTCATTGAGGGAGAACACAGGTCTAGGAAGGTGATATCTTCTACCAATGTCTTCAAGTCATAAATATGTTACCTGTCACCCAAAATTATTCAAAATTGTGGTAGTGCAAGGGTCAAACTGCTTAAAACACCAGTGGGTTGCCTCGTTGTAAGGGAATAATGCAGGTTGTGCAACTACAAGGTGAATTTCACTCTTCTAGATGTTATGGTATGCTTCCAGGTATTCATATTCGAGAAGAAAATATACGGTATTTAAGATTCTGTATATCTCGTCATATCTCATGGAATGATCTTCTCTAGTATGATAATTCGTATCAGTCACTAAATCTTCTACCCGGTGGGAAGAAGTTTCTGATGCAGAAGTTGAAGTAGAAGACGCCAAATTCTTGGATCTTCAGGTCATTTGACTAGCCATAGCTTGTTCTTTATATCCTGCAATTAACAGATAAATCATCACTTTCCCGAATAACGAAAAATAATTTAAAAACATAATTCAAAAGTATAGGAAACCTTTGATTATAATGAAATCGATTTTTCCAAGATGTTACAAAGTTGATTAATGCAAAACAAAGAAGTTACTTAGCATATGAAAAACATATAGGATCTCAATGAGGGTTTCAGGGTCATAATATAGGCATTTAATTACCCTAATGCACAAATTGAATGATATGCGTACTAAGACCAGTTCAAAACCAGAGAATCATTGTGTCATTAATGTGATTATAAAGCCCAGATTTCCCAAATCCACGTATTGGAGTGAAAAGGGGCTAAAATTTGAAAATGTGGTCTTTCGGAGCCATCGCTATCAGAGAAGGGATGTTGGCAAAGTAATTTGCACTATGATATAGAGGTATTGAGGAAAATTTTGTTCCTAGCTTTGATTTGTGTGTCGAAAGGTTATGGGCGAATACGATTATGTATTATGGGGTTGTGTAATGTCCTTTTCCCAGTGATGACTCCAGGAGGAGTGACTCAATAGCCTATATTGATTCTCGTAGGCTACAATCAAGAGAAAAAGAGAGTAAAAAAATTATTTAGTGTCATTTACTAGAAAAGCCTAAGTTGAAAGTGACATTGAGTAATAAAGTGGAAAAATGTGATTAAGTGACTTAAAAGAATAATTAAAGTCAAAACTTAGGAAAAATCACTTTAATTAAATAAAGTGAATGAGGAATTATAATGAGGATCAAGTATAAAGGGGAGGATAACCCTAATTCCTCTTATTATCGAATATTGAGATTGAGAATTGGATTGCAGAGAGAATTCAGGCGACTTTGTTGACTTTTGTTGATTTATAGGGGAACCACCACAAGGATTGATTTTGGTGTTGGAATACATGCCCTAGTTAGTCGAGAGAATCATCCATATTCTCCACCATTCTTCATAATTGCAGAAGGTACAACATTGGATCCATTCAGAGGGATTTGCATCAGTCAGAGAGGTTCAAAGACTTTCCCTTGGTGATTAAAGGACGTGGGAGTTACAGGATTGATCCAGAGGGAGGCATGGAGGTTCAAGAGGGACATTGTCCCATCAGACAATAATAGATCTACATATTCTCAGTGCATGCAACATATTTCACTGTGCATGCAGTGTATCTTCCAACCAACAACATATTTGGACTTGCATGCAATAGATCCACACTCGCATGTAGCAGATCTAGTATTTCCTTCACTCGCATGTAGAAGATCTGGTATTTCCTTTACTTTCATGTAGCTTATCTATCCACATGAGGTTCTCCATTCATCAATGACATCATTTGCAACGTATTTCCATTGCATGCAACGTATTCTCAGTGCCTGTGGCATATTTCACCATGCATGCAGTGTATCTTCCATCCAATAGCATATTTGGAATTTCATGCAACAAATCCACACTCAGATGTAGCATATATGGTGTTTCATTTACTCGCATGTAGCAGATCTATTAACTTGAGGTTCACCATTCATTAGTGACAACATTTACAATGTATTTCCATCGTATGTAGTGTATTCTCAGTGCATGCAACATATTTCACTGTGCATGCAACATATCTTCCATCCAACAACATATTTGGACTTGCATGCAACAAATACACACTTGACTGTAGAAGATCTGGTATTTCCTTTGCATGCATGTGTATTCCGGGTTGGATTTAGAATTGTAAACATAAATTTGAAGAGTTTTGAACAATTTAGCAGTGTTTTGCTTATATATTCTATTTATTCTAATTTTAGTATTTACCATTAGTGCAATAAAGAACATTGTTCCGACAAAAAAACTATTTGCATGTAGTGAAAACAAGCTTAGAACCCCAAACATTATGAGAATAAACTAAACCAGATCCAAAATGCTTGAAACCACAGTAAAAAACCCAAAGAAACTTCAATCAAATAACCAAACCAATGTTTGGGATATTTCAGTGGTATTAGAGTTGGTGATCTTTCCAACTTGTGATTGCATAAGACAACTAAATGCATGCCTTATTACCGGGATATCTAGTAGTGGGTGAGGAAATATATGCGTTTTTTTCCTTTCAAGGTTATTACACCATCGATTACGAAAGTTGGCATAAGGAGTTGGACGAGGATTCCTTTAAAGGCACATGGAAAAAATTGAAGAGAGATGAACATGAAGGACAAGTGGATGATCTTGCATCTATCCATATGGAGGATGTGTGCATAGAGGAAGAAAAAATAGAATCATATGATACACCATTACAAATAACCAATGAAGTCAATGACACTAGTGTATTGGAAGGGTATACTTATAATGTAGTCTTCAAATCAGAAAAATATGAGGATGCAACATATTGTAGCATTTATAATGACTATCAAGAGATGTTCCAATCAACTTATGTTGAGGATCTAACATATTTTCCTATGTATGATGCTTATGATGAGGGTGGCTAAAGTGGGATAGCACCTACACATGATGAGGATTCAACACCATACCCCATTTATGATCTCTATGATGATGAGGGCGTGATTGTACCTCAACTATGGAGGATATAGTTGAGCAAATCTCTTGTGGACCGGCCCACAAGGAAGTATATGCATCCATGGATTGGGTGCACAGGTATATGACAGACATGGGTATGCTCTAGGATACATGTTTATGATACATCAACAGAGTGATGGATACAGTAACACCTATAAGATATAGGATGCTACACTATGATTCAGTGATAGCTAGCAATATGCATGGGTATTCATTGGAATGTGGTAGTGTGCAGTGGATTTGTGGGGTGTTTCTGCTAGGGAGACCTCCTAACATAGTCCTCAAGCATATCATTTAGTTGAGGTTACCCAAGATGGGTGAGTGGATGGGTGAGCCTAAGGGAACAACATATCCCTCAATGATCAGTTTTCATCTGGGATGTCATCAGATGAGGGTTAGGGAGCAAGATACTCACATGTCTACTTTTAGACTTTGTTATGGCTTTTTGGTCATGCCCTTGGGGCCAACCAATGCACTACTCACTTTCCAGTCTTGTAGGCAGTAGTAGTGGAATCTAGTGCTACTATTTGATGCCCTCAGAGTGTACAATGGGACAATAGAGGATCATTGGAGCCAATTGGATGAGACACGGGGCATTGTGGCCATGGAAAAGGATTTTCATTGGGGCCATGTGACTAGTGCATAGAATGCACATGAGGATATCCATACTCTGTTAGATCGGTTCACAGATATTTCAATAGGCATTGTAAATGGGGGACTTCCAATTTGTTGGGATCCTGGCATTCATCAGAGTGATAGACTGCTTCAAATGATGAATATGATCGATAGGATCATGCCAGTGATTGGACTGTGTCATTATGGGGATGTTGTGAGAGGATTTTTTGAGGTTTGGTAAGATAGATTTTCCATCATGATACCCAAGATCGAGTCAGTCCATAGGTTGGAATACTTTGACTTCATTGAGATGTTTTGGTGAGACATGATCCAGGGTAGTGAGTTCATTCCTTTTAGGGATTTCAGCTTGGGGGTCCATGAGAGGAGAACACAGTCTGAGTATGGTAGTCATACGATTATGATCAAGTGGGTGCAGTTCCATCATGATGATTCCTCTAGGAGATTATCTTGGAACCATGTGACCATAGTGTTTGACAGCTCAACAATCGATACAAATGAGATGGACAATTTTTTCCTTATGTAGTTTAATATTGGGATGCTTAGGATTGGTTTCTTAGAGGACTGAGTTTATGCAACTTATGATTTCCTGGCTTATCAGGGGAAATCAGATAGATTCTTGTGTTAGCACCTTGTAGATCAGTGCTATGAGTAGAGGATGCTTCACATAGTACATGACAGTTTGGGACCCTGGTGAATTTATCACTTGCAGGTAGGTACGATAAAGGTTCACATGGAGGGACGTTGCGGAGGAGTGTACGACTCATCATAAGTACACGTAGATGCACACTCATCTAGCAGGGTTGATGAGCCCTTACACATTGCTAAATGATAGTGTGAGAGTATGTTAATCGATTGCATCATAGGTTTACTGACGATGCAGAGTGAAGATTTATGTATGCAGTGATTAACTAATCATCGGATTTCACACACTTTCCAGTGATTTCTTTGGAGTGTGGCGCAACACAAGTGACATAGATACCCAATGAAGATATGTTTAGAGTCCATGAGTACCTTGGAGTCATTTCCAGTAATCGGTATAGAATTCCTTTTTCGATATTCAAGATCAAGCATGGCAATGGATCTGAAGGTTAAGAATTCACATGGATGTCTGTGTAGTCTACTATTCCTGGTAGTAGGTTTAGCCCTTACATGTATTTCATCTTAGGTTTACAAGAGAGGAGGATGTAGGCTGGGAAAAATATTCAAACGATTATGATCAAGGTGGCGCAACAATAGAAGGGTGTTTCCTTTCTAAGATTATCTTGGGATATTGATATTTCAATACTAGACATCTCAGCAGCTGACACAAAGGTGAGAGCCAATTTTTGCTTCCACGAGATTGGTTCCCTAGTAGAGCAGTTCTTTGAGGGGTTGATAGAGTTTTTGTGGTACCGATTTATTCTACTTGGCGACAATTTTCAGGAGGCCTCTTATGTCTATACCTTGTCGGATCCCACATTGAGTAGAGGATGCTTCACACCTTCTAGGGTGGTTTGGGACCTTGGTATTCTTTTCAGTTTCAACTTGTCTCAATCGATGGAGCGTTAGGTTGTGATGGCATTACTTAAGGAAAAGAAATCTTAGGAATGGAGGAACATAATGTCCCTTTCCCAGTGATGACTCCAGGAGGAGCGACTCAGTAGCCTATACTGATTCCTATAGGCTATAGTCGGGAGAAAAAGGGAACACAAAAATTATTTAGTGTCATTAACTAGAAAATCCTAAGTTGAAAGTGACATTAAGTAATAAAGTAGAAAAAGGGTGATTAAGTGACTTAAAAGAATAATTAAAGTCAAAACTTAGGAAAAGTCACTCTAATTAAATAAAGTGAATGAGGAATTAGAATGAGGATCAAGTATAAAGGGGAGGATAACTCTAATTCCTCTCATTATTGAATATTGAGATTGAGAATTAGATTGTAGAGAGACGTCATGCGACTTTGTGGAATTTTGTGGATTTACAGGGAGAAACCACCACATGGATTGATTTCGGTGTTGGAAGAAACACCCTAGTTAGTCGAGAGGATCATCCAGATTCCCCATCATTCTTCAGGATTGCAGCATGTACAATATTGGATCCATTCAAAGGGATTCACATCATTCAGAGAGGTTTAAAGACTCTCCCTTGGTGTGATCCATATTTTTGAGCGGAACGAAATGAAACCACTGAGTTATAATGTTAACATAGAGACACAGTGAACAATAACAAAGATACAGTAAAACTTGACTTCTGTTAAATAAGAAATATGTTGAAAATTGTAAAATGAAAACTGAAAATAAGCTTGCTAGAATGGTGGCAACTTATCTCTGAGAAGAGATGTGATGGCTAATCTCATTCGCAAGAAGATGAGTACAATGAGGCTCTGAACTCATTTTTACAATAAATATGAATGTCAAAACCCTAGACATCCAAAAACCTAACCCTAGGAGATGAAGCGCCAAAATTCATGTGGGCCTCGTTGGGGTAAGTTAGTACAATAACTTCTCAGGGTCGTAACTTTTGCATACGATCTTCGTGTAGGACGCACGATAGCTCGTTCGAAAGGTATTGACGAGGAGATTCATTTAGGGGTCTTAATAAGAACCTTTAATTATTATTGAGGTTCCAAATCATGAAATTTTTTTATTTAGGCCCTCAAACTCGCCCCAGAAGTTAAAAACTACTAAAAATAGTAAATGGCCAAAATTGCCAGAAAACTATTTTGAGCCAATTGGAAAAGGTGGGTGGCCATCAATATTCACCTGGATCAATCCTCCTTTCTTAGGAAGAAATTGTATCCATTGTGTTGAGTGCCCCCATTATATGAGGAAATTTATGTTGAATTTGACCCCAGGTGAGCCACTTGCCTTGGTGTAGGAGTTTCCCTCCTTTGACAACCCAATAAAGTTGGATCCTCTACTGGCGAGTTCCCTTGACCCATGTGTCTACGATATGATCATTGGATTCCTATTCCATGCATTCATGGTTGAGCTATGTTGGTCTCAATTGTTCTTTTGTCTCTAAGGTGTCCAATAATGGTGGAAAATAAGGCCGAAGGAGGTCCAAATTGAACACCGGGTGCAAGCCAAGGAAGGGGGGCAGGTTAAGCTCAAAATAAGTGTCACTCACAACCTTGGTAATGGTTTAAGGCCTATAACAAAGTGGATGAAGCTTTCAATGAGTCCCTGTAAGTATTTCTTTCTGCATGTGCAACCAAAACTTGTCCCCCGCCCGAAACTGGTGCGACACCCAGTGTTGATCATGGTGCTACTTGTACTTGGCATTGGACTTCTGTAAAATATATTGAACATGTTGGTGGATGTGTTGGATCCTATCAATGAATCGGGTGGATTTTTTAGCTGCAGTTGGAGCAAGCGACGAGTCTTCCTGGGTGGCCACAAGGGGTAGTGCAACAACCATGGGACCCAATGGTTGAAATCCAAACCCCAACTAAAAGGGGTTGTGGCTGGTTGAGCTATGTATGTCTATGTTGTAGATGTGTTGAACATAGGGAAGACTCTAATCCCAGATGTGAAGTTTATTGGAATTGTACATTCGCAAGATGTGCACGATCATCCAGTTGACGAACTCGGTTTGGACATCTATCTAGGGGTGGAAGGTAGTGGACTTGGTGGTCTTGGTGTTCAGCAGTGACTAGAGGCTCGACCATAATGTGTTGGGGAACTAACTATCCTAATGTTGGATAACAGTTTGTGGGATCCCAAAGTGTACCCACACTCGTTCGAAGAAAAGATTGGCAATGTCCTATGTTGTGATTCTCTTCTTGTACGTGATCAAAACCACCATCTTGGAAAAGCGATCAACAACCACAAAAACATAGTCATTTCCCCACCAGGTGAAAGGGAGGCCCAACATGTAGTCCATTGAGATGGATTCCCAGGGCCTGCCAGGATTAGGAAAATGAGTGTACAAGCCTTGTTTCTTAATGGCTGATTTGGCAATAGTGAAAGCAATGCATGACTAGATATACTTGCTGACATCTTGTTGAAGTTTCATCCAATATAAATTCCGTTGCAACATTGCCACTGTATTTTCCACGCCAAAGTATATTTCCACCTGACTGTAGTGGGATTCCCAAATCAGCTTCACTCACTCGCTTGATGAAATGCATAGATGGCCCAGATGGCACAACAACCCATCATGAATATGTAAAATATTGACAGTTGTGTTGGCTCCAAACATTTGGTAGGTTTTGGCGAAGTCAGGATCTGTCTCATAGAGGTGGGGCTAACTTGAGGTCTCATGACTGCAAGAGTCTAGCACCATGGTGAGTTTCGCAACTGGTGATCGAATGAGGAAATCAATGACTCGGTTGGTACTTCATGTTTTATACTTTATATTGAGGTGGAACTTCTGCAAATATGTGGACCACTTATGATGGCAATCATTCTACAATTTGCCTTGTGTCTGCATGAACTGCAGTGGCTTATGATTAGTCTAGATGACTGTCTCCTTCCCGAGAATTTAATTCCTCCACTAGCGGCATGCTTGCACAATGGAGTACATTTCTTTGTCGCAAGTAGGGTACTTACGGATGACATCTGACAATGTCTCACTATGATAGGCCACGTGGTGGTCATGTAGAGTGAGGATTGTGCCCACAACATAGTCTGAAGAATCTATCTCAATCTCAAAGGACTGTTGCAGGGTAATGAGAGCACTGGTGCTGAACACAAGCGTCGCTTTAGATCATCGAAGGCTTTCTGTTGGGACAGACCCCACAATTTTTTTTCCTTGAAGATTTCATCTAGATACACCAACACAAAATAATTAGTGAAAGGACACAAGATATTGTCCATCAACCTCATGAAATTTGCTTGGGCATTCATCAAACCAAAGGGCATGACCAACCATCCAAAAATACCTTCTTTTGGATTGAAGGAAGTTTTCAAGACATTTGTCTATTCTATTGGGACCTGATGATAGCCAAACTTCAGTTCAATTTAGTCAAGTATTTGTCCCCCTTGAGTTGATCAAGGAGATCGTTGATTTAGGGAATTGAGTACCGATTCTTGACCATGATTTTGTTTAGGTCTTGGTAATCAATGCAGAGTCACAAGGTCCCATCTTTCTTCTGCACCAACACAATTGGGCTTCCACAAGGTGATGATATGGGTCAGATGTGCCCCTCGTGGAGAAGTTCTTGAATATGATGCTTGATATCCTCATTTTCTAGCAGATAGCGACGATAGACTGGCCCATTTGATAGTAGTGTGTCGGGGGTCAGATCAATAGGATTCTTTCCTTGATAGTGCATAGGTACTCTAGTAGGTGATGAGAAGATGCCTTGGTATTCTTACATGACCTTATCCACTTGCTTCTGCTACATGTAGAGGTCGGACGTAGAGTCCATGGATGTGCTTGCAACCTTTCGCTCACTCTGAGATCGAATCATGAAGAAGAAAAACTTACCAGTCTGAGAAATGACATTCCTGCATTGCTTGGTAGATATCAAGGAAATAACAATAGGTGGGACTACCTCGGGTATCCTGTACAATTTCCTGTTCAAAGTAATAATAACACTATGAGTCCTAGAATCATATAAAACATGACGTTTCCATAAATAAGGTTGGCCCAAAATAACATCACAAACTTCAAGGGGAGAAACATCACACAATACCTCATCTTTGAATGGCTTGATGTCGTATGACATACAACATTTTTGGTTGGCGTGAAGATCACTTCCTTGACAGAGCCATCCAATAGTGTAGGGTTGCGGGTGTGGTGTTGTCGGTAAGGCTATCCACTTGAAGAACTCTGCTGAGATAGGTTATTCTAGATACTGCTATCAATGATGAAGTGAAGTGGAGTGCCTTTCACCCACATTTGTGAATGAAAGAGGCGCTCGCCTTCCTCTGGCTCATTTGGTTCACTGGGATGGATCTTGGTGGTAGCAACAGTGGCACTAGGTTCTGCATCAATGATTTGTCTCCCCTTCTCTATTTCTGACTCTGATTTCAAACTCGCATCTGATTCATATGATTTTACTTTAACCAATAATGAATTCTTTGAGTGACAATCAACTATGTTATGCCAGGGGCTCTTATAGAAGTCACACCACTTCCATGTATCTTTCTTCATCTTTCCATTGTCCTTATTTGCTTGCAACTTGGAGTATTTTTCATGAGGTTTCCCATCTTTGTTATGTCCTTTGTTCTGCGGGTTAGGGCTTCCCTTTCCCTGCTTTTGCTGTGAGGGTTTCCCATACCCAAACTGTCACGTCTTTTGTTTAATCTTCTGCTCAATTTTGATGACCTATTGGTAGGCCGCACCCAAGGAAGATATGTCCAAAAAATCCATTTATGTATGGATGTATCTATGTAGACCACCGTGGTATTTGAGCACCAGATGATGCTCATAATATTTGATACCCAACTTGGTGCACAAGGTATGGAAGACATTGGTGAACTCTGGGACTGTGGTCCATCTTGTATACACGTCATCATAACTTCCAACAAGGTAGTATTATTCCTTAATAACATCCCTGAAGGAATCCTAAGTGGGTGCCACTATAAATAGTGTGGATCCTTTTGTTTCATTTTTCTCACAAAAAGTCTCCCACCAATCTTTGACACCGGGGACGGCTTTGAGGAGTGCAAATATAATATTTTCTCTATTGAAAAAGTTGTGGAAAGAAAAATACCCTTCCAGAAGGTTTAACCATTTATCTACGACATCCGCATCTATTTGACCTTCAAATATAGGAATATCAAAATTGATTTATACCTTGAAGGGGGTGGCACTTCCGCTTGAGGTGGATGTGTCGCTTGTTGGTAGTTGTCGAAGGGTTTGTGCGAAAATTTCCATATTCTCATTCCTCTGTCGCTCAAGGGATTCCTCGAGAAATTTTTTGAAAGGATATCCTATCCCATCATCTTTCTTTTAACCCTCAAACTGGCCCCAGAAGTTAAAAACTACTAAAAATAGTAAATTGCCAAAATTTCCAAAAAACTATTTTGAGCTAGTTGGAAAAGGTGGATGGCCACCAATATCCACCTAGATCATGGTGCTTGGAGGGAATAGGAGTTACATGATTTATCCATAGGGAGGCATGGAGGTTCAAGAGGGATGCTATCCCATCAAACAACAATAGATCTGTGTATTCTCAGTGCATGCAACATATCTTCCATCCAACAACATTTTTATACTTGCATGCGACAGATCCACACTCACATGTAGAAGATCTAGTATTTCCTTCACTCGCATGTAGAAGATATAGTATTTCCTTTAGTCGCATGTAGAAGATCTATCCACGAGAGGTTCATCAATCATCAGTGACAACATTTTCAACGTATTTCCATTGCATGTAGCATATTTCCATTGCATGCATCGTATTCTCAGTGAATGCGACATATTTCACCATGCATGCAACGCATATTCCATCTTGTAGCATATTTAGACTTGCATGTTTGCATGTAGCATATTTGATATTTACTTTACTTGCATGTAGCAGATCTATCCACGGGAGGTTCACCATTCATCAGTGATAGCATTTGCAACATATTTCCATTGCATGCAGCGTATTCGTAGTGCATGCAACATATTTCACTGTTCATAGAGCATATTTTCCATCCAACAACATATTTGGACTTGCATGCAACAAATCCACACTCGCATGTAGAAGATATGGTATTTCCTTTGCATGCATGTGTATTCCAGGTTGGATCTAGACTTGTAAATATCAATATGAAGAGTTTTGAGCAATTTAGCAGTGTTTTTCTTATATTCTAGTATTCCATTTATTGTAATTTCATTATTTACCATTAGTGCAATACAAAACATTGTTCCAGCAAAAAAACTATTTGCATGTAGTGAAAACAAGCTTAAAACCCCAAACATTATGAGAATAAACTAAACCAGATTTAGAATCCTTGAAACCAACCCAAAGAAACTTCATCCAGATAACCAAATTAGTATTTGGGATATTTCTAGTTGTTGACACTTAGATATGCATCAATAAAGAAGCATTGGTGATCTGAATCTGGGGTGACCTTGATACCAAAATTAATCTAGTTCTAGGTTCACTTAATGAAAGGATCAATTATAAGATTGTCTTAATTGAACTTGAATTGCATTAAAGGTGAACATATGTGCTTATGAAAGGCTTGTATCCAAATTGAATATAAACTTGGTGCATGAGCTGTTAGTCTCGTAATCCATTACAATATGCATTTAATAATCATAATTGCATAAATAAAGATACGCATAAGAAACATGAGGAAATAACATAAGAGTAGGAGATCACCGAGTTGTTAAAAGAGTTCACTAGAACCTTCTGGCTACGTCTCTAGATTTGCTTGGAATACGAATCACTTTTCATTGCTTCTCCCAATGTGGGGTTGATTCTCCTTTATAGAAAAGAGCTACATCTTCTCCCAAATGAAGGGGCAACAATGATCTCCCAATGTGGGGCATAATTCTCCCAATGTAGG
Source organism: Picea engelmannii (assembly GCA_009831015.1). NCBI lineage: Eukaryota > Viridiplantae > Streptophyta > Pinopsida > Pinales > Pinaceae > Picea > Picea engelmannii. The sequence continues at coordinate 441,070 of ML782503.1, forward strand.
GGCTCACGTACTCTCCCAATAAAGGGCTCAACTCTCCCAATTAAGGGGATTACAAATTACAAGCATGATTTCTTGATTCTCTCCTCAAAGAGTTCTCCAAAAGAGCCTAAAAGGGCCTCCAAAAGTTTTTTTCAATCTCTCCCAATAAATGGGTTTAAATCATTTTTCCTAGCTCCATAATACAAAAAGACAAGATCCATAAATTTAGGATCCAATAACTACTCAAGGAAAACAATGAGAAAGACCCTTAACTTCCTCCTTGAGACTAGGAATCCACTTGTAATAAAGTGAGGAAAAGTCCAAGCCAACCCATGAGACCCTTACCTTCCTCCTTAAGACTAGGAAGCTAATTTGTGAGTTGGTTTCTCACATACAACGAATTTCCCCTTAAAAGTAGGAAACTAATTTGTGAGTTGGATTCTCACATCAAACTAATTTCCCATTTTTACAAATAATACGTGAGATTTCCACTCACTCCAAGTATTCCTTTTTTTCACCTTGAAATTAGGAAACTAACTTGTGAGTTGGATTCTCTCACAAAACTAATTTCCCTTTTTACAATCAAATGAATAATATGTGAGATTCTCAAACTCACTTCAAGCATTAATCATGTTTTCAATGTCTGTGACTAATACATGAGTTTCTCATACTCATTTTAAGTATTAATCATTTTTGCAATTTAATTTATTCATTCATGAGCATTAATTATTCTTTTCCATATTTTAATGATCTTCTCCATGGTATGCGAAATAATAATTCCTTATGTGGAGATCCTCCTAGATCATACCTTCCCACAAAAAGCACTCTTGGTCCTCCAAAAGTGTAGAGAGAAATTGTGAGTTGAATCTCCACAACCAGATTCCAGGAAGAGTCTTACACTCCACGATGCACTTCCCCACTATTCAATCTGCATAAAAAATGTCTCTAACAAGCCACACCCTTTTTCTCCTTCACCTTTGTACTTCAGAATGAGTATGGCGATGCCAACACTTAAACTAATGAAAATATGTAGTTGATTCCATGATCTCCATAACAAATGTCTCTGAAAGGTCACACCCTTCTTCTTCTTCACATTTGTACTTCAAAATCAGGATGTTGATGCTGGCACTTGCACCAATGCAAATCTATAGTTGACAATACATGGATTACAACTTTTCAAAGCAGTACCATACTTGTCAAGAGTTTATAAAACTCTCATGGATAAGTTTATAATGATTGCCAAAACAGGCCTAGGAAAAACAATGCCTTCTCACTCAACATTGGCTATAAGACCCACTACAATGTTTCCAAAACATGCCTAGGAAAAACAATGTCTTATCACTCAATATTGGATATAAGACCCATTACAATGTTGTCAATAAAGCTTACAAGGTTTTAGGCATAAAACAAAATGCCTCTCACTCTCATTATCACTTTCAAGAGTGGCTAATTACAACCTTTTACATCATTAACATTAAGGTGAATACCCCCAAATGTGCACTAGTGGGAAACATGGCAGCACTCAAAGATCACCATAATCTGCAACATACATTCATCCTTTTGTAATTTTCAAAAAGAGGCAAAAACCATAAATGCATAAAACTTACATTGGTTTTCATGCCAAGGTGCTCAAAGCATTGCTCAAATCTTGACATACACAACACCAACATGT
>ML782504.1:8645-23147 GCA_009831015.1 Picea engelmannii
TGCCCATCCAATCAGGATTTGTGAAACCATGGAGCCATATACCTCTACTTGAGGTGTATCTGAGATCGTATCTCAGAATGTGTTTCACAGTAACTGTATGTAAATGTTTCGGTTCACATATGAACTGACTGAGAACATTTACCATATAACAAATGTCTGTTCTCGTATGTACGAGATAAATCAATGATCTGTCGATGTAAGGTGGGAACTTTTGGATCTGAACTTGTGGCATGATCTCGTAGATTCTTTAGATTAGAGATCATTTGTGTGCTCATGGATTTGCAGTCTATCATGCCAAAACTGCGAAACACATCAACTACATATTTATCCTATGAGAGAAATATCTCTCCTGATTTCTGCCAAAAAAAACTTCAAGCTCAGTAATGTGAAAGATCCAAGTCTTTCATTTCAACTTCTTCAGAAGAGCTCCCTCTTAGTCTGAGCTATAAAAATTCTTTCCTGTAATAAACAGATGAAGATTTTGAACGATCTTCACATAATGATGATCTCAAGATTCTGTCATACCGAGCTCTCAGAGTTATAATCCACGAGGTTCTTTTCATGGATAGCCTCTTGTTTTACTTCACTATTTGAAAGAAAAAAAAAAAAAACTTTACATTTGTCAGATGAAGTATCCAAAACAAGAAAGTGACAAAAAAATCCTGATGAAGGTAAGGATCTTGTCATAGGTCATAAGTCACAAGTATATCCTCCATATAAGACGATGGAGATTACCACTGATTTATTACGAGTTCTTATAGACCATTCATCATTCTTTTCTATCACAACAACCTTCCTTATTTTAATTGTGGAAGTTTCTGAATCAATCATAAGATTCACTTCAATTAGAGGACCATAATACACATCTGGTTTCTGCTTCCTGTGCTAGTGCCTTTAGGTGCTGGAGGCTTTTCCGCTTTCTTTAGTATTTCTTGGCATTAGGCTGGTTTCCTTTCAAGGAAACTGATAGAATCCTTGGATTCTATTTTGTTGTCGGTCAAGGACTAACTCATAGTCAGGGACTACTCCCTCTGAGTCTAAAAATATGCCTTTCTGTCAATTTTCTCCCTCTGAAAATTTGCTCCCTCTGAACCCATATAGACATTTGACTTTGATCAGGTGTCAAAACTTTTCAAAATGTTCTTGGTGCCAATGCAGGATTCAAATATGAAAAGCCGACTCAGACTTCTGAGTTCCTGTGCCAAAGAAAATGACTCAAATACAAAAATGATATCAGTAGGGTTTCCTCAAAACAGAAATTATCCCATCTACCAAGATACAATGTTGGACTCTTTAACTAGTGAAATAACCCAAGGTTATATGTTGTCTTTCATAAAATATCAACGGACATCTCGGTTTCCAATCAGGGAGAAAGGCTTAACCTTTATCAAAAATAAGTAGGTGCTGGGATCATAGATTCCTTATTTAAAATAAACTATGAAATTCTAACAGTATTCAGTTTAGACATGGGTACATAGAGATGACAACAAGGTAGTCTCATCTTGATGTCATTTGTAGTCATGTAAATGAAGTGTCCATGCATGAACTTTGTATCATGCTACTGACTTAAATTAACCAGGACTTCTACAGAAATAGATCTGTTGCTTCAAGTAACTTTAATATCCGTAAGAGAATCTCTTACTGTCCTGTGTATACTCATCCATAGGCAATCAAGGACTTTATTATCAAGAGTCATCTCATTCAAGGCTAAATACCAAAGTCATTTATGAGTTTCTACCACACAATGTATTGTGGTCAATTTTAAGACTTGTTTACTCTTTGTAACATACAACACGAGGATGCATACGGTGTTGTCAATCCCAGCAGTTCAGTTAAGACAAAGTAATTTATCAACAGTTTATTATGAAAGCTGAGTACTTATCAATCAAAAACTTTACAAAATTATCACCTATCATCTTAACATGATGATTGCTTTTCCAAGCATTTTGCATCAGTCCTTTGACCAGATCTTATCTTCTCTTAACTGAGTTTGTCATTTAATCTTCAGTCAAACAGTATAAAAGAAAGGTCTTGGTGATCAAAGGTAAACTAGAGAATCCACTAAGAGTTCATGGCCTCTAGAATTTTCTTGACAAAGAAGCTTCCCAAACTTGCATTAGACACTCCATAAAAGATCAAGTAGGTAATTAAATTGTATTTCACATGAGTGCTAGCAAGATCATTCACTGTCCCCTTTTTATATCAATCAGTTCATAAAATATAAGGGATAACTTCTTGTCAATAGGCTTGATCAAAGTGATAGAAGGAACAAGCAGGTTACAGTGATAAATCTTAGTATGCATTAGAGAGACAGTCTACTATTGTGACAACGTTTTATCTCAGGTGTGCACTTTCCAACCTTTAGAACCAGAACAAAAAGTGCTTGACTATTATGTATTTTAATTTCAGACAAACCCACCGTCATTCAAACCTTTGATCAAACCTCACTTACTAAAAGATGCAGAGGTAAAAGTCTTTCAAGAGACAATCTAGTATTATGACAAAGTTGTAATAGCCTTTATGACAATCTAGTATTCAGAGGTACTAGCCTTTAGAAAGCATCCTAAATTCAAGAACAATTATGACAATTTTCTAACAGTTAGAAAATGGCATAGGTTCCTTTCCATAAATAATCAATAACAGTTTCCTTTTAGAAAAGGTATTAGGACTGATGAATATATTTACTTACCTTGAGCTTAACCAAAATTTAAAACCTTCACAATTCTACACAGGGAAACCATTCCTTACTTCTGATCTGCAAAACAAGTTCCCAGAGTAGGATCTACGTGGGCTCAAGACTTCTTCTTGATCTCCTTTCACGTCCATAGCTCTGAAACCATGTTAGATTTAGGGTAGATTTGCAAAACAATAACCTCTTTTAATTTCAATTATCAAATCAACTAGATCTGTAACTCAAATAGAAAACATAGCATGTAGATCTGTGAAGGACAACAATAAACTTATACAAGAAAACTCTATTTCAATATGAATACAAACTCAGATCTTAATGAGACAGAATTCTGATCTAATGTAACAGTAAGCAGATCTGAGATCTACAATAGATCTAAATGCCTAAACACAGATTTCAGATCTAATGAGTCTGCCTAATCATTTCACAACATAAAAGACTTATGTATTCAAACATTTCTTTAGATCTACTCAGTGTAAGGCAGTTCTGAAATAAAATCAAATCAGATTTATGAGAGATGAGTAAGAAACATACCTAGTACTGCAACCTTACCTTGAAGATGGCACATTAACCACAAGAGGTGTAGGGCCAGGTTAGTATGCTCAGACAAAGGTTCAGTTCATGGATCTATAGAGGATCTTAATGCCATAGAAGGAAGGAACTTTCTTGCCACCCAACAAAGAGGCCACAGGGAGAAAAACACATAGAGACATCACACAATCAAACCCTCAAACAGAAGGAGACATGAGTCATCCAAAACCTCACTCATTAAAGCTGTGAATAAACCCTCACAGAAACAGAAAGAAAACTCTCAAACCCTCACATAAAATTTTGAGGATAAAAACCTTCACAACATCAATATAAAAGAGGCCGCTCCTAGATCACACAGCAGGGAGAGGGGCCATATCTATATATCACACACAGCTGGGGAGAGGGGCCGTTTCACATCAGAACCCTACAACAAGTAAGGGAAAGATGTACTTTTTACAACAAAGGGAGGCCACACCTCCCAGCCACCTCTCAACAGTAAACAAGGGAATGCTGCACCTCCCAGCCACCTCTCAACAATAAGGGAAGGCCATACCCCTATCAGCCCATACTGCAATGGTTAGAGGAGGGCCGCACCATATTCAGCCTGTACCACAATGGCTAGAGGAGGGCCGCACCACTTTTATCCCAAAACAAGGAAGCCACAACCACATCACATATCTCTGGAACAACAAACAAAGAGGGCACAACCAGAAGACACTACACCAGCAGAGGGGCCGCAGCAAGGAGACATCCATAGCAAAGGAGGTGGCAGGTTGGAAGGCATCCTCAGCAAATACAAGGGGCAGCTCCCACAGAAAAATCAAGAGGCCACAGACCATAGCAAAGAAGATCAGCGCTAGCACTTAGGAGCATAATAGAATGAGTGAAATGTGAGAGGGGAGAGGGTTTAATATATAGGTTTAGGTTAGGGTTAGGGCTAGTTTAAGTTAAATTAAAAGTCACATGTTTAAATTGAAATTTAAACATGTGACAATAATATTTAAATTTTAACTTTAAATTTACCCCTTAATAAAACAACAAAACCCCAAACCAATCAAACAAGGGTAAAGGAGGGTTTGCAAGGTGGCATTACTTATTCCTTCATATCACATGGTGAACCTATTACTTTTTCATCACTGCATATGGGACTTATCCCTCTTGTGGTTATGTCCTTCTTCAAGGAAGGTCATGTACCATCAAGTACTTGATAGAGAATCAAGTAGCCCCAGGACTTTTCCTAGGGTCTTATCCACCAAGGTTAGAGGCCAAGGATCAACCCATGCCGTATGCATGGGTACCCTGGACTTTTCCAGGGTCCCTAGGATTATCTAGGGACTTTAACTGCTTGGTCCCAGACCAAGAACTCCAATGATCTACTGGGGGCCCTCTCAGGGGTATTAACCACCAAGGTACACGACCAAGGATCAACCCATGCTCCAGGCATGGGTACCCTGGACATTTCCAGGGGCCCTAGACATATCTAGGGGCTTTAGATGCTTGGTACTAGACCAAGAAATCCATGCCCCAGGCATGGGTACCCTGGACCATGTCCAGGGGCCCTAGACATATCTAGGGGCTTTTATCTGCTTGGTCCCAGACCAAGAACCCCAGTCGTATACTGGGGGCCCTAACAAGGGTCTTTTGTCATGGCACTGACTGTTTGGTCCCAGACCAAGTACCCCAAGAGTGCACTGGGGGCCCTAGATCTCGTCTAGGGTCTTAGCCATCCTCCCGGAGAATGGCTCTTGCAGTTGCTATAGATTTAACAATTAGGTCCCATTTGCAAAACGTTAGACCTCCCAAGGCCCTGGATGATGACACACGCGCCAATTATCACACAACTGCCTCCATAATGCTAATCCTGACGTTGGGTGACATCTAGGGTCACAAAGGTGATGTCATGGGCCTCCCAAGGCCAATGTCTAGGTGGAAGAGCAAGATCCCCCTGGGCCTAGGTAAACCCTTCTTTCTTCTTGGTGCAAGTCTCTGACATCTCTTTTCCCTTAACTAGGGTCACAACATCCATCTGTGGGATTTCAACCCCATGGAGGTCTGAGCTAATCATCTCCCCATATTTTCTTATCCACTGGGCCAAATATTGCAACAACAACAAGTACATCCTCCATGGGATCATAAGTCACAAGGATCATAACAATGTCAATCACATCCAATAATCAAATTACCCAAACATGTGCATCAAACCCCTCCTTTACCTAGACAAATGATCAAAGACGTTATGCAGTTTAACAAGTCAGGTTTGGAGAGGGTCTCATGATGTCCTATTGGGATAATCCTCCTCAAGTTTGGGGCGTTTCCCAGGTGAGAGCTAATCTATATCATGTAAGTGTGTGAAATGGTGTAGGGGAAGTGTTTGGGCAGAGGGTGCAGTGATAACAAAGAAATGCAGGTCTTGTCTATGGGTGCCTCTGTAGAGGATGAGTTGCATCTTATCATGGATGCCTTTGTTTCCTAGCCCACTCAATGCCTTTTATTCTCAGTCTTATTTCTTTTTGGTCTTTTTCTTTTCAAGGGAAAAGATGGGGGACATTGTCCTAGTTTGGTGACCAGAGATGACAATGTTACCCACAAGCATTTCACGGAAATGAGAAGGTTGACTCGTGATGAGACCTCCTTTCTCTTGGCTATGCCACAAAGAGACACTACCCTGGTTTCATGACTAGATAGATTGTAGTGTCATACCGCTACATGCCCATGGACCTAATAGGACGACTCATGATGAGACCTCCCATCCACCAACTAGACCTTGAGTTTTGTTTTATCTTACGGGTCCCCTTTTCTTATTGAGAAGCCTTTTATTGATTTCTCGGGAATCCTTGGTCGAAGCATATCAAAGGTTTTAGTTTGGATTTTAACTCTTGCGAACTACTTTTACCCTCTAGGCATTTATCCCCTTCTTCCCACAAGGTAAGGTACAACCCTTCTTAGTGTGGGAAACCCAATGCTTGAACCAAGGTAGGGGAAGATGAGAGGAATAATGATGAAAAGTGGTAAGTATGGAATGAATGGACAATGAACTTTCATAGACCCACCCAATGGAAACTCATCCTAAAGGAGAACCAACTTACTAGGGCATTTTGTCACCCCCCCAGTTATGAACAAGTTAAAGAGCATAATTTCCAAGCAAACATTATGAAATGAAGGAGAGTTCAGTGCAACATATTCAAATGCTTCGAAAATCAGAGTGACACATACCATGATACTCAGACTCATTACGTAATAGAGCAAGACCCACTGCTACATCAGGGCTAGGCTGGTGGGATGGATGCTGCTGCTGCTCATAGATGGGATGCACTGAAGAAAATATGGGCCCTCCAGGGCCAAGCTCAAGTCGTCTGGCTCTCGACACTCCATATCTAGGACCCGTGGGTCTTGAGACATGATCTCCTTAATTATCCTTAGGATAGGGGATAACAAGGACCACACCAACCATGCTTTAAACAATTGTCCCAGGTAAGAATTTGGTTATTCATGGCTAATCACAAGGTTATTTTCATCTGATAGGGGATTTTATTTTCCATAGTGATTTCCACCACCATTTTTTAGGACCTTCAAAAATTTCTTCTTTCCAGACTTTATAGCCTAGTTTAGCTATAAAAGAACCGTCCTTTTGGATTTAAAGTCCAACATAAATATTCTTTAGACCCATCTTCTAGCGCTATGGAGTTTTTTCAAAGTAGTTCGACATAAGAATTCCATTCTCCGGACAAGTCTTCCAAGAGACCTAAGGGAGCACTGTTTTTCCAACCTAGGCACCCCCTCTATTGAGGGTTCCCAACATGAGCATCGCTCATAAAAAAAAGGTTACGATCCTTTAGGGATTGGATTAAAGGTTTTGGAAGTTTAAAGTTGTTACCTTCTCTGAACCAAGGATCCTCTCCTAAATAGATACTACATCCATTCTCTACTCACCAGAACGTCCATTTACCCACCACCGGGAAGGCCCCAACAAAGGCCTTCCAGACAATGGATCCTTTTGAGGATTTATCAGTTGATCGGAACCACTATGCAATGGATAGGCTCGCAAAATATTTTGAATTCATGACCCGAACCAGCAAGAAGGTCCATTGAGTGAGACACCACATGTTTTTTCCGGCTAGGGCTTTGGAAAATTGGTAAATATCTTTAAGTCCCCAACCTCCTAATTATTTTGGGGAAGCACTTGATGTCCATTTTACTAAGTGGATTCCACCTGAAGATTTCTGCCGAGTCCAAAGGTATTGAAAACTCAATCTGTGAATCTTCGTTAACACACTTTTGGGTATAGCAGCTATGGAGTTCGATTACATTGGAATGCTTTTAGGAGAAATAGTATGCCTCCTTTGGACAACAATCTGTTCACCCAAATTGAGATCCTGGCTTCCACTTTTATGACAAGCCATCCCCAATCCTCTTTCATGTAAATATCTGACTTGAGAAAAAAACCTAAGTACTTGATTCCATCATCTATATTTATTTTTTGAGCCAGAATAATGTTCAAAAAAGAAGATGATTCAACTTCCGAACAATTGTTGATACTTATGCTTGATTTTTCCATGTTGACTCTCATTCCAGTGGCTTTACAATAAATATCGATGATTTTTTTAAGGGTCAAAAGGTATCAAAGGGAACCATACACACTGCAAAATATTTCATCAACAAATAATAAGTGCGAAATCATCTTAGATTCAAACACCTTTACCTCTCTTGTAAATGTGTTGAACCTGTTTCCGTCCTAATACACACTTGCTAAGTGTGAGCTAAGTCCAACTCACTTAGTGTGTCCTCGGAGACACAATGTCTAGGTTCCAAGTCCACACCGTCACCTTGACTGGAACCTCTTCCTTCTAGGTTTACTCCTAGGGAAGCCAAGGGGGGTTGTCCCTAGTTACTAGATTAATTTTAGAGTTGGTGTTCTAGGAGTTAGTTTTAATTTGTTAAGGCTAAAGGGAAAACTAGCCTAAGATGCAAAAACAATCAATGCAAAGTGCAAGTCTACTCTATATGAAAATCAACCCTTTCCCTAAGTCAACTAAGACTAGTGCCTAAGGTTGGGCAATGGGGTCAACTAAAGTTTAAGGGTGGTTTATTATAAAAGTTTTACAAGTAAATCAATTCAAACTACCCAAAAACCCAAGGTTATTATTACTTCCAAAGAGAATACTAAGTGTTACAAATTATTACACCATTTACAAAGATACACAAGATACAAAAATACAAAGAAATGTAAGTGTTCAACAATTTTCCAAGCATGCCCCAATAACACTTACTCTATTGGACCGCCTTCATTGTCCACCACAAAAAGTACTCAAGAATCAAATAAAGTGATGCCTCCCCAAGTGGGATACTCAACACTTTCTTGATTCACACCACAACAATCAATAAACAAGATATTTCAATGTATACTCAAATATTCACTTAGACATAAGAAACATTAACCATCAAGTTGCACATAAGATAGATAAAACAATGAAAATATTATCACCAATGTGTTTGCCTACGCATACATCTAATACCCCCCAAACATGCAAAGGTGATTTATGCAACTAAGTGTTTAAGGAGTTTCTTAAAGATTTGATTAATTTTAATTCCCTCCCCCCTAAACTATGTGTGTGCTTCAAGCTTCCTCCTCCCTTGGCCAAATAACTGCCTGGTGCTCAAGATAGTAAGGCAAACGAGGCCTTACCCTAGCTTCCTCGGTCAGTCTTGACAGTAGGAGTACTTCCCGAAAAGGATCTCCCCTACGAAATCACGAGAACGGTCCCCCGCCTCTTCCTTCCGTTGTTTTCCTCCCAACCGTTTTAGATGGTGGAGATGGCTGAATGAAGCCCCTAAAATGTTTCTAAGTGTTGTTATGACCCGCGGGTGGGTCTTTAGATGTGTTGGGTGAATTTTAGAAGAGTTTTAGACACTTAAAATTTAGCGTTTAAGGGTATGGCCGAAAATGAAAATGCTCACAAAATGTGTTTTAAAGTTTGAAAATAAAGAACATTTACCACATGAAACTTGAATGGAAATGATACAATAGATATGCCAATTAATCATAAACCATTCCACATAAAAATTGCAAGTTAAATGTGAGATTTAAGCAAGGACAACTTGCCACACATAACAGAAAATTAAACTTGCTTGAAAATAAAATTTAAGTTATGTATGTGAGAAAATAACCATGAAGCAAGATAACTTAAACTTAAAGAGTGCTTGAAAATTAGATCTGAAAATGAAATGTCTTAAAATGTGAGATTATGCCACAATAGATAAAAGAAGATTAAGTTATATGAGCATCACATCATCATCATAGACATTTAACTTAGGATTTAAGATCTACCATCATCAAAACATTTTAAGTTGTTAAACCATGTGAAAGATATAAACTTTTAAGGAAAGAAAGATTTAACAAGTTAATACTTAGGATCTTAAACCAAAATGAAAGAACAAGCGCCACATGCCTTAGTGAAAGCTTTAAGAAACTATGAGATCTAAGATTGCTTATCCATGAGTGTGTTAATAATTTAAGTGATAGATATGCTTAGATAATGAAGATTAAACAATACTATGGAAAGATATTAAACCATGACCAAATCAAAGATGCTACAAGTATAAGCAAGATAAATGATTTATGTTACTAAAGATTTAGCATTTAGAAGACATTATAAACCATTTAACCATGAGATCTTGAGCATATAAATGAGATTAAATGAAAGGAAACTATTATGTGTGATCACTAATTAGATTATTCAACCATTAAACATAAAATCACCAAATGAGGATTAGTTTCCCTTATGCCGTGCGGTATTGAGGATTACTCTCCCAAGATGCCGGTCATGAAATTATTATGTGATTTAAAGAATAACTTAATGAAAGAATAAAACTACCTACAATGGCCAAGGTGGAGGCAAGCCTTCCTTTATTGGCCAAAGAGGGGTTAACCAAGCTACAACAAATTAATGAAATGAAAGAAAGATAAACTAACAATCATATGGACAAAGAATAAAACAAACCAAAGATAACATAAACTAATCTAAGCTAACTAAAGATTAAGGGCCCAAAAGAATGAAAAAATATGCAAGAAAACTTAGAAATTGAAGGAGAGAAGTTAGAAAATGTTACCCAACCATAGAATGTGTGTTGGGGAAGTCTCCTAGGTGTTTTTGGACAGCATATACCCTTGGATCTGTCACTAACCTGCAAAAAACAAGCAGCAAAAGCTTGTTGGAAATGCTGCAAAACACACTAAACTTGTCAAAATTTTTTTTCTGTTTTTACACAGAATTTTTTTGCATACAAAAATTTGAAAATAAAATTTTTATTTTTGACCTATCTAAGATTGTTAAAAGCTGAAATATATGGAAATGAATGCAGCAAGTAATATGGAATAAGAAAAAGGCAAGGAGTGTAAGAAGGGTTCAAGGGTAGGCTCCTCTTCGATGCTATCCCAATGAATCCTTTGAGGTGACCTGCAAAACTTAGAGAAATATGTGAAGCATGAAATATATAGTTATCTTGAAATAGAATAGAATGAAATACTTACAAACCCTAGGCTATTCAACATAAACATAAGATAACAAGAATACTCTTTGCTACCCTACCCAAGCAAAATACTTTACCCAAGATCTATCACCAACAACACATACAAACAATAACAAACAATATCACCTCATGTGTATGGAACAAAAAGAATACTCAAAGATGCTCCAATGATCCTCCAAAGATTTTTTCTTTATTTCCAAAAGTGTGAGAGTGTTGTAGCCACTAGTTGCTACAAGACTCTCAAGAGCAATGAGTGAAATGGCAAGATGGCAAGAGCAAGAAGATGGAAGTGAAGAGAGATTTCAGCATAGTAACTTTAGCTCAAAGATTGGTGAAGAAAAGAGGTGAGAAAGTGTTCTCTTTATACCTCTAGAGGCAAAGAGAAAGTACTTGGATGAGTGCCAAGTGTTAGTTTGAGAGAAAGAGCATCAATCTCAAGAGGAGGGGCGCTCCACTTCGGGTTTGAGTGAGAGATTGATGAGGTGGTGAGATGTGGTGTGTCTTGGGATGTGTTAGATAGCTTAGGAAGGGTGCACTTGGAAAAGGAGGAAGGCCCACAATCCAAAAATAGAGAGTTGGTTAAGGTTTGGGTGAGTTGGAGTGGGTCTTCTCCAAAGGGGGGCGCAAATTTAGTGAGGGCGTGAGCTTAGGGAGAGGTTAAGTTAGGTTTTGGGTTAGGTTTTTAGCATGGTTAGGGTTTTGGAGTGTCTAGGGGGGGTGCACCTCATGTGAGAGGGGCCTACTCCAAGTTTCAAGGCAAGAAACAAGGAATTGGTTAGTGGGGGGTCGTTTTTCCCCTTAGGGCAAGGTTTAGAGAGGTGAGGGGGTGAGTAAATAGGTTGAATTAATTTGTTAAGTTGTAGGTTTGGGTTTGGGTAGGTTAGGAGGGTATAAATTGCCACTTTCCACCTTAACATCCACTCACTAACTCCAAATTACAATGTTTTTGACATTTTACTAATGTCACTTTAGCAATTAAAATTGCTGTTTTGACTAAGGCTGACTCTGAGTGGACTAAGACATAGTAAACTTAGTCCGACTGAGCTGAAACTTGGTCTATGGGTGTAGGGGGTGCTATTCCATTTATTTTGAGCACAAATACCCCTATCAAAAGCCCAAAGACCCAGTTTTTACAACATTAGCTCAAAAAATAATTAATTAATTAAATTATTAAAAATTTAATTAATTAAAAAAAACCTATCTAGACTCGACGAAATTCCGCGAAAATTTCTAAACTGTCTGGCATGGTCATTTACAACATTCCTAAACAAAGACTACCAAAAAATGAGACCATTAGAGCGCCTTTCACCACTTTGGAGGAAGTTATTGTATGTCTAGAGGGAAAAACTCAAGGGAAGTCGGTCAGGCCCTAAAGCCCGGTCGACAACCTGAGGATAAAAAACCCTCGGTGAAAGGAAATCTCCCATTGGAAACATCCAAGGTACCTGACCTAACTATGATCCATGCAGACTTATTACATTATCAACCCATGCAGGGGTGCACAAATTTCGTTTACAAAAATTTTGTGCTGGGGCATCAGATGCCCAAGTAGAACCAAAACTGTCTTCAACAAATATGCATCTGGTGATGCATCTTCATGGCACATGAGTTGACCACCATTTCTGAATAGGCGGTCAACAAAACCTACACAAAATAGATCTAGCTAGCAAATGACATACATAATTTGCAGAGAAAATATGAGAAAAGAGAAGCATGAGAGAAAGAATAGAAGAATTCTCATTAACCAAATGAATGAATCATAATTTACACATGATATACTATGTATAACTCAACTAATGTGCACTTGAGGAGAAGCCAATGTGCCATAGTGGTGGTCTAGAGTGATCTGGACCCAGACCAACAATTATGGGAGTAAACTGCCACCTAGTCTAGTCTCTCAGGTAGTTACATGAGTGAACTGCCACCTAGTATGATTTAACTAGTCTCTCAATATTCAGTTAACTGAATGAAACATAATGAAGTGAGGAGGAGATCAGGTAATCTTGAGTAATGCGCTAGTCTGGTGATGATTCCAAGGACAATGCACATTAGTTGGTGATGATCCCAATGCTGCATGGTGATAATCCCAATGTGGCATCTAGACTCCACTCAACTGATCAAACTGAAGTGTGATTTAAAGGGAATATTATCCTAGAGGAATATTCTCCCTAAACTATAAGATACTAAATAATGACTAATAAACATAGGGAAAACCTTAGTAAAAAAGAAATCCCAGGTGTGTGTGAAGTATCTCCAACACCCCTCCCTAAACATCACTATGGTGAAAATAAAGAATGGGTCCCGACAATGAGGCCATGTTAGGTACCCAAATACAAAATATACACTTAAATAAATGAGGAAAGAGGGAAAACTTCATGGAAAACCCCTCCCCCCCCTCAAAGTACAATGTATGTAAAAATAAGAACTGACAGTTGCTAGGCAACTGTGCCCTTCACTCCAAGACGAATGCACAAAGAATAAAACTTCTGCTCAGTGAAGGTTTTGGTGAAGATGTCTGCAGTCTGTTCTATTGAAGGAAAAAATTGCAAGTTGAAGATCCACTCGCGTACTAAGTCCCATATATAGTGCATGTGGATCTCGATGTGCTTCGTCCTCTACCTCTGAATTGGATCTTTGCAGAACTTCAGAGTGCTTTGGTTTTCACACCATATGACGATCGTCTGATGAAACTGAATGCCCAACTCAGTGAGAAAAGGTTGTAGCCACATAGCTTGAATGGTTATGTTAACTACCCCTCTGTACTTTGCCTTGGCTAAAGATAAATCAATAATATCCTGCTTCTTTCTCGACCAATAGATAGACCTTGAACCGAGACTGAGTGAGTAATTAGATGTGGACTTGCGATCAATGCTATCGCCAACCCAGTCAGAATCATTGGACCCGATGAGATCCAATGTAGAGTCTACTGCATAGTGAATACCAAATGTGATGGTGCCCTGTATGTATCGAAGGATACTCTTTGGCGCCTTAGAATGTAACTCATGCGACTCCTGCATGAACCTAGAGACTGCTCGATCTGCATATGAGAGGGCTGGTCTGGAGTGTGTGAGATACACCAAGATCCCCACTAGCTGTCTGTATAGTGTGATATCCACCAGTGGAGTGTCCTCGCCATCCTCAAGTCTGATTCCTGATAGGAAAGGAGTCGGGGCAGACTTGCAATCTGTCATGTGAAATATCTCAAGGACATATTGTGCATACTTGGCCCGAGACAATGTAATGCTTAATGCATCCTCACTGATCTCGAGTCCAAGGAAGAAACGTAGCGGACCGATGTCTTTCATCAAGAACCTGTCATGAAAAATCCTCTTGATTGCAAGTTCCAATGTTACAAGAACCGAACCGGTCATTGAACCGGTCAACCCCAAAAACCAGAACCGGAAAAAAACCGGATCAAAAAACCGGTCACTAAAAATACATAAAATATTCAAATTTTTGAAAAACAAATACATATTCATGTGCATCCATGTGAATATTTGTCTTTCCCTTCAACCACTCTTCTCTTTTCCCAATGCCTACAAATAAGACAGAGGTTGGTGTGCAGATACACCACTAAGTCACTTGACACGATGATAAAGAGAAGAGTTCAACAAAAGAATTTATACTTGAGTGAAGGGTACATTTTTACTGGGTTCGTGACAGAAGAGTTCAACAATTAATGCCACCAACATCGAGGTACATAAAGGGTATGGTGCCCTTGATTAAATGTCAGTTTCATACCCTCTTACATGATA
>ML782504.1:23422-50751 GCA_009831015.1 Picea engelmannii
GGACCTAAAATTCTACTTTCTCCATATGAAGTCCAATGAGGTTGGAACCACTCTCAAACATCCTGAAACAATTAATGGTAATGTTAAAAATTTAAGTAAAATGATGAAAATGAAAGAGAAAGGAGAATGTCACTTTTACTTAAATTTAATATTACCATTAATTACTCAAGAGAAGCCAAATGAGTAGTGTGAGTGAAAGACAGGGGGTGGGGTTGGATTTATAGCTTCATTAGGGGCTCTAAACAATTCTAGAAGCTTACCATGCATGCCCCTAACCTTAATTTAAAAAAAAAATAAAAAATTCCCTCACTTTTCCAGCTGCAGGCCTGATTGCCAAAAAAAAACCGGTTCCGTACGGAACCGGCCGGTTCAGGCAAAAAAACCCGGTTCCGTACGGAACCGGCCGGTTCAGTACGGAACCAGCCGGTTCAGGCAAGAAACTGGCCAATTCCATATGGAACCAGTCTGAAGCGGTTCAGGGGGCCGGTTTGAACCGGTCTGGGCTCGGAACTGGTCGGACCTGCCGGTTTTACCGGTTCCGGTTCGGTTCTTGTAACTATGACTGCAACAATCGTTGAAGTCGAGCAACCAATGATCAACAAATCATAAACATACATAATTAGGATTAGAAGTGAATCAATGGTCTTGAGCATGTAAACATTCAGGTCTGACTTATGACATACAAAGCTCTGTGACATCATGTAGGAGTCCATCTTGGCATACCATGCCCTCGAACCTTGCTTGAGGCCATAAAGAGACTTCTTCAATCGATAGACCAAAGATGAATCTTGCATAAATCCCTGGGGCTGTTCCATATAGATTGTTGATTTTTCAATGGACAAGGTTTAAGCATGAAGTTCATTCCATTTTAGCATTTTACTTAAACCATAAACAATTTTTTGCAGCAACCAAGATCACAAGAAGAAACACCATGCACGTACACAAGAAGTATCATGGGAAACCCTTCTCAACAAGGGAAGAAAAACCAACCAATAATTTTCTATATTCTTCTAGAGAAAGACCTCCACCACCAAGAAGACTAGCGCCCAAGAGAGGTGCGCACTTTTCCCAAGAATATGTACTTGCTGAAATTTCCAAACTCACACAAAAGATATGATTCCTCATTGGGGAATTTAACTTTACTTATATTAGATTGAACCTGTCAACAAAAGTGTCTATTGACACAACAAGGCCGACCTCTTTAACTCATAGTATAATTAATAATAACTAGATTAATTATCTATTACATTAAGGTGGGGCTGACCTGTACCCTTTATATTACAATTAGGGTTATAGGTAGGCCTGACTCTTGAAAAATATAGCAAGGGATCTCATACACTCACTAGTGCTCAACCACTAGGGGCACATCCATAGGGATGTCCATATCTCTATCTCACTACGTCTCATAGGAGAACCACACTCACTAGTGCTCAACCACTAGGATCACGTTCACCTGTGTTCGTCCACATGCAAGTCCACTCAACAGATCTTCTTTCCCACTTCATAACACAAGAGAGTCATATGGAGTTCATCATCTCAACTCTTTTCTCAGAGGAGGCTAATACATCGTCTTCATCTCTGTCTCATAGCGATGCACCCAGCTCATGGGAATTCACACGTTCACCTTGTGCTCAGCCACAAGCACGTCCAACTCAACAGATCTCCTTTCTCACTGCATTACACAGGATAATAATATGGATTTCTTCTCGACTCTCTATAAGGAGGAGGTCATCTCTATGTTCCATCTCTATCTTAGATAGGAACCACAGACCCATCTTAGGGTCTCTCTCTCAGGTTGACTCAATTAGTATGTGTCCTGGAGAATGTCTCATGCAACTGTAATCATCAAAACTCCATCTCATCTAGGGAGGCATTCTCCATTAGGCCAAGTCTCACACGAAAGTACTTTGAACTTTTGTCTTAGCTGTAGTCATCAACATTCCCTCTCAACTAGGGAGGTATTCTTCACCAATCCAATTTGGCGAAGATGTCTGTGATCTGCTCATGTGTAGGAAGGTACAACACATGTACTTCTTTCCTCTTTATCATCTCTTTGAAAGTGATATTTCATCTCAACGTGTTTCGATCTATCATGAAACACAAGATTATCAAAGAGATTTACACACAACTCCTGTTATCATCATAGAATCCATCTCATGATCAATAAAATCTGTCAGAATCTTGTGAAGCTATTCTTCTTTGCACACTCAATGCTACATACTCTGTTTCTGTGGTACTCAAGGCCACAAGGATTTGTTTCCTGCTGCACCAGGAAATCATAGCAAACTTCACGGTAAAACAACAACCGTATGTGCTCTTCTGGTCCACTATACTCTCTGCTCAATCTGTATCAGCATATCCTGGTAAACTCAAGTCCACACTAGATGCATATATTAGGCCATATCTAACTGTGCCTCATACTCAATACATGCTTTACTTTTGTCTTAGTCAGTCTATCTCGACTGACTCATGGATTGACTAAGCACATTTGTTGCATAACATATATCAGGTCTGGTGTTAACCAGATACATCAATGATCCAATCAACTGTCGATACAGATGTGGATCAATCTTTCCTGAATCATCATAATTTATTCCTCCGTCAAATCCATCACCATCGATGTAGACATGGATTTGTGTTCTGGCATACTGAACTTCTTGAATATAAACTGTATATTTTCCTTGACTCATGAAAAATATCATTAGTCTTTTGTCATACTTCTTGTCCCAAGAAGTAGTGCATCATACCTAGATCCTTCATCTTGAAATAAAAAGTTGAGGCTTCCTTGTATCCAACAACACAATTTCCTGAATAAGTCATCAAAATCAGGCTCTCGTCTCCAACAATGTAATAGTATAGGTTTGGATCAACAACACTTTTTCTGAAATCCAAACTTATCAAGAATCCATCCATCTGAACTAGTTTCCAAATCATGGATGGTGGTACATATGAAGGTGCGTTTGTTTACTGGATCAATATGTCTCATCATGGTTCACTCCCTTTGTTTGTGAGAATCTTCTGGCCATAGTTTTGTATTTCAAGATACTTCCATCAACTGTATAGATCCATTTAGAAGTCACCATAGATTTTCCTTCTGGTCTCAGAACAATGTCTCATACTAGTATTATTTTGTTTATGGAGTTTTTCCATACTTTCTCACCTATCACTTCTCCATGACAAGGAGTCTCAGAGTCAAGGGAGTGGCTCATGGCTGAAGGGTAACTTAAAAAAAAAAAAAACTCTTCTTCTTTCTCAGGATGTCCCTTGAGGGATTTGTATGTTTCTCTGCCATCTTGCAGAGTTTTTTCGACCCTAGGCATGCCTTTTATTCCCTACTGCAATATCTCTGGTCATATCAACTGGAGCAACTGAATTTGCTGGAATACTCTCTGTCTTCCTCTGAACGACAAAGAGGATATTATTTCTTCCTTCCTTTCATTTTGTTTTGGCTCCTCCGAGTCAAGTAATTCTCTCTGAAGTCTGAAGGATGAAAGTCTTCTTTTATCGCTTGCTAGATTTTTTATGTCTTCTTGATCAACTAAATAATCAATCAATAAGGTTTGGACTCCCGTACCAGGGATAATGGTCCAAGTCATGAGGGCTTCCATACTGGAGATAATACCCTTCACTTATTAAGAATGCAATCAACTATAAAATTTAAAGATCAAACGATTTACCTGGGTTTGTATTCATGTTGAGTTCCGTGTTTGGTTTAGAGGAAGTAATTCTCCTCTTTCTTATATTCATTCTTTTGAGGTGGTTTTGGATCAATGTCAACAATGGATGCATATTGTCTTCTCTTCTTCTTGGTTGGACAATTTCTTGCATAGTGCCCATATTTGTCACATCTGAAGCACTGAATTTCTGAAACATCTCTTGTTTGATTATGACCTGAGGTTAATGAAGACTTTTCATCTCTGAATGTTTGTCTGAAGTTCCTTTTGAATCTTCCTCCTTTATTTGTATGAAGTGCAAGAGCATTATTTTCATCAGGGGAGTCTTCCAGTCCTCTATTTCTAATTCTAAGTTCTTCTTGAGTACAGTCTGTCCACAGACGATCAAAGGTTGGTAGATTTTCTCTTCCACTGATACTTTGAAGAAAAGGCTCCCAATGTTTTGGAAGATTGTTGAGAGTGGATAAGAATATTTCTCTATCGGACATGATTTCTCCAATGGCTTTTAGCTGTTCTTTAATCTCTGATATCTTCATAAAGAAGGTAACAACTGTATCACCTTTTTTCATTTTGATACTTTGAAGCTGGCTCTTCAAGGTAAGAGCTCTGAGGGTGTTGTCACTTTCAAACATTTCTTTTAATGATTCATACATTTCATAAGCTGTCTTCAGGTTGGCAATATGAGGTAAGAGATGATCTCTTACTGAGTATATGATTATTTTTCTTGCCTTGACATCTTCTTCCTTTCTTATATTCTTCTCTTCATCGGTAGCTGTATCTGGTAAAGTTTTTGTTACCACATCCAAAAGGTCATCTTCTTCAAGGGTGACCTGAAGCCTTGAATTCCAGGAGCTGAAGTTGCTTGTTCCATCAAGCCTATCTTCTACTAAAGTTTCATTCTTCATTTGTTCGGATTTCTTCTCAAACTCATGCCAACTGGACTTAGAAAACCTAATGGTTAGGTTGGAATGGTAACCTTAGGTTTTGTTGGGATTATGACTACCAACAATCAACTTTGAGAGTGTCACAGGAATGTTTGTTGAGTTGAAACGTTTCTTCAAGAAGTTGCAGAAACCCTAAGATCAGGATTCTGCAGAAAATTTTGGCACCCTAAAACTCAAAATCCTCGGAAATTCACTTTGAAGATCTCTGGAGATGCACTGAGGAAGGCCGTACAACTTGATCCAAGTTTTATCCCCAACGTCCACGTGTAAGATGCTGAAGAGGCCAATCAAGTGAGGGATGTACATATTTCTGCAGAAATCTTAGAGGCCGTACTGAACTGTAGAAGGAGGACGAATTAGACTTTTAAGTGCTTGTGCAAGGGTTCTTCAAGACCTATGCTCTGAAACCATGTTGATTTTTCTATGGACAAGGTTTAAGCATGAAGTTCATTCCATTTTATAATTTTACTTAAACCATAAACAATTTGTTGCAACAACCAAGATCACAAGAAGAAATACCATGCACAAGTACACAAGAAGTATCCTGGGAAACCCTTCTCAACAAGAAAAGAAAACCCAACCAATCCTTTTCTATATTCTTCAATAGAAATACCTCCACCACCAAGAAAACCTATCACACAAAAGGGTGCTTGAAAACCCTAGAAGACTGTCGCCCAAGAGAGGTGCACACTTTTCCCAAGAAGATGTACGTGCTGCAATTTCCAAACTCACACAAAATATATGATTCCTCAATGGGGAATTTACCTTTACTTATGTTAGACTGAACCTGTCAACAAAAGTGTCTATTGAAACAATAGGGCCGACCTCTCTAAATCACAATATAATTAATAATAACCAGATTAATTATCTTTTACATTAATTATCTATTACATTAAGGTGGGGCCAACCTGTACCCTTTATATTACAATTAGGGTTACAGGTAGGTCTGAATCTTAAACAATATAGCAATGGATCTCATACACCCACTAGTGCTCAACCACTAGGGGCACATCCAAAGGGATGTTCATATCTCTATCTCACTGCGTCTCACAGGAGAACCACACTCACTAGTGCTCAACTGCTAGGATCACGGTCACCTGTGCTCGTCCACATGCACATCCAATCAACCGATCTTATTTCCCATTTCATTACACATGAGAGTCATCTAGAGTTCATCATCTCAAAACTCGGCTCAGAGGAGGCTAATACATTGTCTTCATCTCTGTCTCATAACGATGCACCCAACTCATGGGAATTCACACGTTCACCTTGTGCTCATCCACAAGCACGTCCAACTCAACAGATCTCCTTTCTCACTGCATTACACATGAGAATCATATGGAGTTCTTCTCAACTCTTTGTAAGGAGGAGGTCATATCTATGTACCAACTCTGTCTCATATAGGAACCGCACACCCATCTCAGGGGATCTCTCTCAGGTTGACTCAAACAGTCTGTGTCCTAGAGAATGTCTCACGCAACTGTAATCATCAACATATATCTCCTCAGAGATATCTCCGTGAAGAAATGAATTATTCACACCCATTTGATGGACTTCCCATCATTTGGCTGCCGCAATGTAAAGTTCCAAACGTATGGAATCCATCTTTAGTACTGGAGCGAAGGTATCATCATAGTCAATACCGCGCACCTGCTGAAAGACTTTGGAAAATATCCTGGCTTTGTATTTGCTAACTTTTCCATCCGCTGTGCTCTTGGTCCTGTAGACCCATCTGGACCTGACAATTTTCCTTCCTAAAGGAAGGGGAACCAGATCCCAAGTCTGGTTCTCAAGGATGGAGTTGTACTCCTCTTGCATGGTGGATTCCCAAAAGGGATTTTCAGTAGCCTCGCCTCGAGACTGTGGATCTGAAGACTGAACCAAGAAAAGATGCTTGGGTGGCATCAGTTCAGTGGAAGTGAGTGCAAGAGGAGGCTCCTCAAAATAAGATTGAGTCCTCCTAGTATCAGCTGGATCCCCAACAAGATCTCATGCATCCTGAAGAGTAGTCTTGGGCCACTTGGGCCTCTGCTCTATCTCTGCATCTGCATCTGCATGCACTGAATTTTCATATGACTGTACTAAATTTGTATCTAGATCATCTGAATCTGAATCCAAAATCTCATATGAATAAGATTCGGCATGTGCATGCTCATCATCTTTGATAGGTGGAAGAACAAAAGTCTTTGCATGCGGCTGTTGAAGTACATGTGAAACACTTTCCTCGAATTGGAAATTTTTCTCAATGATGAGCCTGCCCAAGGAAAGGTCAATGAGTCTATATTCCTTCACACTATCGAGGTATCCAAAAAATATACACTCTCTTCTCTATGGATCAAGTGCCTTCCTCTTCTCAGAGGGAATCCTGGCCCATACACGTGAACCAAAAATATGGAAGTGGGTCACTTTCGGTTTGAGGCCGCTCCAAGCCTCATAAGGGGTCTTATACTTGACAGATCTATGGGGAGATCTGTTTTATATGTAGGTTTCATAATTAAGTGCTTTAGAACATAATCTCTTTGGAAGTGACTTTGCATGTAGCATGCAAGATGCCATCTCTTTTAGAGATCTATTTTTTCGCTCAACAACTACGTTTTGCTACAGAGTACAAGGAAACGTGTGCTGCAACTGAATCTTGGCCTCATGACAAAGATTATGTATCTCATGGTTGACATACTCTCCCCTGATATCTGTTCAGAGGACTTTGATTCTCTTTCCCGACTGTGTCTCAACAAGGGCTTTGAAATCTTTGAGGTGTTGAAAGACCTTTGATTTTTGCGTGAGAAACAAAATCCATGTGAAGCATGAGAAATCATGAACAAAAATGAGCATGTACCTTGCTTTATTGATTGATGGATGCAGAAAAGGGCCCACGAGGTCACTATGGTCAGATCTAAAGGAAATGAAGCCTTCTGAGTCTTTCCTTTGTTGAATTTCTCTTGAGGGTGTTTTCCAAGAACACATCCCTCACAAATTCCTTTGGAGAAGTGGAAGTAAGGTAGACCATCAACCATTTCTTGCTTGCTAATTTGTTGCATATATATGTAATTTAAATGCCCGAACCTTTTGTTCCATATCCTACTGCTTTCATCAACATAGGTAAGCAGTAATGCATAATCTGGTTCAATAAATTCAGAAAATGTGTATAGTCTAGATTGATGATTTACCTCACGGTAACAACCTTGGAATTGGTTTGCATGTCATATGTATCCACTGCATCATGTGTGAATATGAATCTCTTTCTGGTGCCATATTTTTTCATATGATACATAGAGAGAAGATTGAAAGAAAGTTTGGGAACATGTACCACATTCTCGAAGCTTCCGATTGTGAGTTCAATTCTTCCTTTGTCGGTGACCTCGACTGGAGAGTTGTCCCCCATAAGAATAGGAGGACCTTTTCATGCATCCAATGAAGAATATATTTCTTTTGTGGTTTCCATGTGGTGTGATGCACCTGAATATATGATCCAAGAATTAGGAGAGGAGTTGATGGAAATCAAAGCATGGATATAATTTCCTTTCTTGGGATTCTCATATTTTGGCTTCTTATTTTTGGCACCCTCAGGGATGCGATCTCCAAGGTTGTTTTGCTGAATTATTTGGGCCATTTGATCTATCTATTTCTGCATTAATGCTGATTCTGGATGGAATCCTTTATGGAAGTAAGTGCATTTCTCCCCTTTTCTTCCCTTTCCACCTTTGGACCTAGAGGCATCATTGAAGGGTTTTTAGTTCCCTTCCTTATTTGGATTTGTATGTGCTTTCCTTTTGTCTTTGTCTTTATATTTTTGATACTGATGACTTCTACCATCTTTCACAGTAAGTGCATGCACCTTTGGGCTTTTTTTTTTCCCATATTGATGAGCTTGTTCTTCTCTTGTGTTAGAGACTCGATAAAGGCTTCAAGGGAGGGCATCATCCAGGTGGATCTAGAGGCGAGCCTAACTGAATGAAATATGGATACAAACACTGAGTATTCCAGACCAAGTTTGGAGAGAACGACGAGAACCATTTTTTTTCTCCTTAGATTTATCAATCCCATGAGCCTTGAGTTGCAACAACAAATCCTTAGATTTGGTAAAGAAATCTTGGAGATTGTCGAAGGTTTTTGGATCTAATGTGAGAAATTCCACCTAGAGCATGTGTCCCCTCATCTCGTCCTGTTTGCCAAAAATCCCTTCCGTGGTGGTCCAAGCTTCATTGGGGATTTTATAGGAGGATATATGAAAGAGGAGTTCATGATAAATGAGACTGCAAATAGTTCCAAACGCTTCATCCATTCGATTTAGATACTTGGATTTTTCTATGGCTGATGTGGGTTATATCTCTATGTTCATGGTTAACCTGTATAATCCTATGCCTTGAAGATGCATTATCATCTTATCCTTCCATGCAAAGAAATTGTACAGTGTAAGAATGAATTCTTTTGGAAATTCCATTTTTTGCTGTCTTCAATATTTGATACTTGCAAAAATAATCTAGTGTGTATTTTCCCTAGCGATTTGTCGACTCTGATACCATGTAAATTTGTTGAAACTACACATAATATATCTATCTAGCATATGACATACACAATTTGTAGAGAAAATATGAGAAAAGAGAAGCAAGAGAGAAATAATAGAAGAATTCTCATTAACCAAATGAATGAATGATAACTTACACATGATATAATCTGTATAAATTAACTAATTCTCACTGGAGGAGAAGACAATGCGCCATAGTGGTGTTCTAGAGTGATCTGGACACACACAAGTAGTTACGGGAATAAAATGCCACCTAGTCTAGTCTCTTAGGCAGTTACGAGAGTGAACTGCCACCTAGTTTGAGTTAACTAGTCTCCCAGTCTTCAGTTAACTAATTGAAACAAAGTGAAGTGAGGAGAAGATTAGGGAATCATGAGTAATGTGCTAGTCTGGTGATGATTCCAAGGACAATGCACATTAGTTGGTGATGATCCCAATGCTGCATGGTGATAATCCCAATGTGGCATCTAGACTCCACTCAACTGTTGAATTTTAATGCTTAGCTCATGCACATGTGGTTTATTTAAATTTATCATGTACTTGAACCATAAACAATGCAACAATACCATACACAAGTGCTGCAATAACCAATATCACACGAAGAATAACCATGCAAAAGAACATAATAATTTATCCTGGGAAAACCCTTCTCAACCAAGGGAAAAACCCAACAATCCTTTGCTATATTCTCAAGAGAAGATCCCCCACACTATAGACCTTAGCACACAAGAGGGTACTTACAAAACCTAGAAACTTGCGCCCAAGAAATATGTGCACTTCAACGGTACAAGTGTTTGCTGAAATTATGAGATGACAAGTGAGTGAGTGTGATCCACAATGGGGATCCACTCTTATTTATACAAGAATTGACACAACAAAAGGTGTGTCTATTGGCACAATAGGGCCAACTTCTATAACTCAAAAATATAATTAATATTTACACAATATTAATTATCTTTCACATGGTGGGGACAACTTGTACTCTTCACAACATAATTAGGGTTACAACAAATCTTACTCTCAGATAATATAGCAAGGATATCTCTCATCCTCTAGTGCTCAGTCACTAGGGACACGTCCACCTGTGCTCACCCAAAAGGACATCACACTCAACAGATTAACTCAACTGATTCCACATGAGTACCATATGGAGAAGCATCTCAATTTGACTCAATTAAGTCCATAGGAGTACAAGGCAGGAGACCATCTCAAGCCGAATCAACTCAGTCCAGAGGAGTACAAGGCAGGAGACCATTTCAAGTCATCTCAACTCAGTCTAGAGGAGTATAAAATAGACCACATGTCATCACAAATCAATCAAGAGTCTGATGCACACCCATGACATGGGCACACCCAACACTTGGGATTTCTCTCACATATGTCTCAACTCAGTCCATAGGAGAACGATTTGGAGGATGTCTCATGAAGTTGCAATCAACAACACTCCCTCCTAGTTAGGGAGGCATTCTCCACCATGCCAAGTCTCTCACAGAAGTACTCGAACTTCATCCTGGAAAGCGGTTTGGTGAAGACATCTACAACCCGCTCATGTGTAGAAAGATACTGTACGTGTACTACTTTCCTCTGCACCATATCTATGAAATAATGGTATTTGATCTCAATGTGTTTCGATTTATCGTGAAACACATGATTCTCTGAGAGCTTCACACAACTTTGGTTCTCACAATGAATAACGGTGGAATCCTTATCATGACCAAATAAATCTAAAAGGAGCTTTCAAATCCACACTGCTTCGCAAACTATACTATGCTTCTGCAGTACTCAAATCCACAAAGCTCTGTTTCCTGCTGCACTAGGAAACCATGGTAGATCCCAAAGTAAAACAACAACTAGATGTGCTCTTCTGGTCCACTGCGCTCCCTGCCTAATCTGCATCAGCATATCCCTACAATCTCATGTCTACAATAGAGGCATATCTTAGGCCATATCCAACTGTGCCTCGTAGATATCTCAACACATGCTTCGCTGCTATCCAGTGAGTCTGTCTCGGCTGACTCATAAAATGACTGAGTACATTCACTGCATAGCATATATAAAGTCTAGTGTTAACCGAATACATCAATGATCCAATCAACTGTCGATAAATATGTGGATCAATATCGCATGAATCAGTAGAAGCATCATTCATTTTCTTCAGATCCATCACCATCGGTGTAAGCATGGACTTGCAGTCTGTCATCCCGAATTTCTTCAATATATCCACTATATATTTTCCTTGACTTATGAAAATATCATCAGTCCTATGCCACACTTCTAGTCCCAAGAAGTAGTGCATCATACCCAGGTCCTTCATCTTGAATTTAGAAGTCAATGCATGCTTGCATTCAACAATAATACTTTCTGAACTGGTGAGGAATAAATAATCAACATACAGGACCGAAACCAGGCACTCGTAACCAACAATATGGTAGTATAGGTTGAGATCAACAACACTCTTGTTGAATCCCAAACTAATCAAGTATCCATCAATCTTCTTGTACCAAGCACGAGGTTCCTTCTTTAGTCCATACAGGGCTTTGTTCAACCTGCACACATGAGACTCCTTCTCATGTATCACGAATCCATCTGGCTGCTCGATGTAAAATTCTTCCTCAATATCACCATTGAGAAAGGATATCTTTACATCCATATGATGTATTCTCCAAACCATGGATGCAACAAGGGAAACAATCGTACGAATGGAAGTGTATCGGGAAACATGAGAAAATGTCTCCTCATAATCTATTCCCTCCACCTGAGAGAATCCTCTAGCCACAAATATCACTTTGTATTTCTCGACACTTCCATCAAATGCATGTTTGATATTATAGATCCACTTGGAAGTCACCATAGACTTCCTTTTCGGTCTCAGAACAATATCCCACACATCATTCTTCATGATGGACTGATACTCTTCTGTCATGGCATCCTTCAAAATCTGTTGACTTGCTGCTTCTCCATGAAAAGAATGCTCAATATCAATGATGTGGCTCATAGATGAAACATAGCTCAAAAATCTCTATGGTCTCTTTCTCTCTCGGAATGTACCTTGAGGAGTTACATGTCCCTCTGCCTCTTGCATATTTTTTCGAGCCCAGAAAGGCCTTTTATGGCCTACTACAATGTCTCTGGGAACATCAACTGGAGCTACGGGATCAACTGGATCAATGACTATCTCCCTCTGAACTGCTGAAGGGGGAGAAGGTACTATCTTGTTGTCAATATCCATATGAGATTCTATGGATCTTTGAAAGGCTATTTCTTACTCAAAGGTGACATCTTTGCTCACCTCAATATATATCTGACCAGGGATGTAGATCCGATATGCCTTCGAAGATTCACTGTACCCCACAAATTTACCCTTTCTTTCTAAAGGGTCTAGCTTGGTCCTCTTCTCCTTGGGTACATAAATTTATATTGGACACCCAAATATCCCGAAGTGTCCAACCTCAGGCTTCACTCCGGTGAAATCTTCCTCGAGAGTCATGTTCTTTAGAATCTGATGAGGACTCCTTTTCTGAACATACACAACTGTCATGGATGCTTCTGCCCACATAATCATAGGGAGATTCTGATCATGTATCATCGCTTTGGTTGTCTCAATAATGGTTTTGTTCTTCCTTTCTGTAACCCCATTCTACTAAGGGTTATAAGGAATGGTGTACTCCCTCTTGATCCCTGCCTCAATACAAAAATCACTAAAATCCCTGGAGGTGTACTCTCCATTATCTGATCTCAACACCTTGATCCTCCTCCCAATCAGGTTCTCAACATGAGCTTTAAACTCTTGAAATATCACAAGGAATCCATCCTTGGTCTTCAAGAAATAAATCCACGTGTTTCGAGAGTGATCATCGATGAAGAGAACATAGTGAAAATATCCATTCAAGGAAGCAACATTAATGAGTCCAAAAACATTTGAATGTACCAAGTCCAAGATCCCCTTGGATCTGCGGTCACTGCTCAAGAAGGACCCCTTGACATTCTTTCCAAGAGCACAACCTTTGCAAATGCCATCATGCTGAACATGTATCTCTAGAAGGCTTGTTACCATATTCCCAAGAGCGAGAAGGGATCTATAATGTATATGAGAAAGTCTTCTATGCCATAGCTCGCTCAAGTTGATAGTATCATGTAACAAGGCTTGGACTGGTCATACAGTCAATCTATACAAGATGTTTTCTTGAACACCAATCACTTGGGCATAATCCATATGTGATTTCTTGTGCCATGCAATAAATTTTCCTTCAGAGAAGGTAACCTTGTATCCTTTATCGTCTAAGGGAGAAATAGAGACAAGGTTCCTTTTCATCCTAGGTACATATAGTAGCTCACTCAACTGAAGTGGTATGTCAGAATCTAGTTGGAATGTAGAAGTTCCAACTCCTTTCATAGTATATCTGGCATTGTCTTGAAGTACAACATGTAGACGAGACTCTTTCTTAACAAGGTCCATCATATGATCTCTATATCCAGTCATGTGTCTGGAAGCACCACTGTCAATTAACCACATATCATTATCAGTAGGAACCGTACATGAGAGTGATGATATGAAGAAGAATGATTCATCTTTTGTGTCTTCATATCTATGATGTGGTTCTGGATCAACATCAATAATGGATGCAATTTGTCTTCCTTTCTTCCTGGTAGGAAAATTTATAGCAATGTGTCCATACTTGTCACATATGAAACAATGAATATTTGAATTGTCTTTTCTATGTTCATGACCTGAAGTTGATGAAGTTTTCTTGTCTTTGAATGCTTTGTTGAAACTTCTTCTATTTCTTCTTCCTTTATTTGTATGAAAAGCAAGCGCATGATTTTCATCATGATGGGAGTCTTGCACTCCTCTGGCTATAAGTCTGGTTTCTTCCGGGGTGCAGTCTGCCCATAGATGATCAAATCCAGGAAGATCAAGTCTACCATTGATACTTTGAAGAAATGGTTCCAAATGTCTTGGAAGAGAATTGAGAGTATTCATAACAAGTTCTCTGTCTGATATTGTTTCTCCAATGACACCTAGCCGATCTCTGATCTATGAAATATTCATGAAGAAGGTAACAACGATGTTAGCTTTTGTCATCTTGATACATTGAAGTTGATTCTTCAATGTAAGAGCTCTTATTGTGTTATTACTCTCAAACATATTCTTCAATGCATCATACATCTCATAATCTGTGTTTAAGGTAGCAATACGAGGTAGTAGATGATCTCTTACTAAATATATGATTATCTTCCTTGCTTTGATGTCATCTTCCTTCCAATCATCCTTCTCTTCATCAATAGCTATTTCTGGTAGAATATTTTCTATCAAACTCAATAGGTCATCCTCTTCCATGGTAATCTACAGTATTTATTTCTAGGAACTGAATTTGCTTGATCCATCAAGCCTATCTTCCACTAAAGTTCTCCTCATGGTTTGTAGATTCTTCCACAAACCCTAACAACTAGGATAGGAAACCTAAAAAATAGGATAGGATAGCAACCTTAGGTTTTGTTGGACTTATGAATGCCAAAAATAAGCCTTGGAAAGTCAGAAGAACCCTGGTGAGATGCAAAAATTGTTCAATGAGTTGCAGAAACCCTAAAATTGAAATTTTGCAGAAACCTTAGAAACCCTAGGGGCCAAAAATAAAAATTTCTCAGAATTGAATCTGCGAGTTGCTGGAGGTGCGCTGAAGGATTCCATACACTCCTATGCAAAAAATAGCCCCAATACTCAAGTGTAAATTGCTGAAACAGGCAAAAGGAGGGTCATTTTTTTGGAGTTGCAGCAAGAAGGTGACGACTGGCTCTTTAATAGCTTGAGCAATGGTATCTTCAGGAACTCTGCTCTGATACCATGTTGAATTTTGATGTTTAACTCATGCACATGTGGTTTATTTTAATTTAGCATGTACTTGAACCATAAACAATGCAACAATACCATACACAAGTGCTGCAATAACCTAGATCACAAGAAGAATAACCATGCACAAGAACACTAGAATTTATCCTGGGAAAACCCTTCTCAACCAAGGGAAAAACCCAAAAATTCTTTGATATATTCTCAAGAGAAGATCCCCCACACCATAGACCTTAGCACACAAGAGGGTGGTTACAAAACCTAGAAACTTGCACCCAAGAAAGATGCGCACTTCAGCCGTACAAGTGTTTACTAAAATTATGAGATGACAAGTGAGTGAGTGTGATCCACAATGGGGATCCACACTTTTTTGTACAAGAATTGACACAACAAAAGGTGTTTCTATTGGAACAATAAGGTCTCCTTCTATAACTCAAAAATTAATTAATCTTTACACAATATTAATTATCTTTCACATGGTGGGGACGACTTTTACCATTCACAACATAATTAGGGTTACAAAAAATCATACTCAGACAATATATCAAAGATATATCTCATCCTCTAGTGCTCAACCACTAGGGACACATCCACCTGTGCTCACCCATAGGGACATTACACTCAAAAAATTAACTCAACTGATTCCACAAGAGTACCATCTGGAGAACCATCTCAAGCTGACTCAACTAAGTCCATAGGAGTACAAAGCAGGAGATCATCTCAAGTTGACTCAACTCAGTCTAGAGGAGTACAAGGCATGAGACCATCTCAAGTCATCTCAACTCAGTCTAGAGGAGTACACAAGAGACCCCATGTCATCACAACTCAATCCAGATTCTAACACACCCATCACATGGGCACACCCAACACTTGGGCTCTCTCTCACAGATGTCTCAACTCAATCTAGAGGAGAACAATATGGAGGATGTCTCATGAAGCTGCAATCAACAACATCAACTGATCAAACTGAAGTGTGAAATGAAGAGAATATTCTCCCTAAACTATAGGAGATTAAATAATGACTAATAAGCATAGGGAAAACCTTAGGAAAAAGAAATCCTAGGTGTGTGTGAAGTATCTCCAACACCTCTCAACGATCCCTTCGACCGAGCTTCCTTTATGAGTCTACTAAGCGCTTCAACAATAATTAGGAATATAAAAGGAGAGAGGGGGAAACCTTGGTGGAGGCCTCTCAAAGCCTTGAAGAAGCGAGGATGAGATCCATTATCAAGAACTGCGAAGGAAGCACTTTAGATACATCCCATGATCCAATTTACTATATTTAGGTTCATTCCCATTTGAATGAGGACTAGGTGCATGAAGGTCTAGTGAACTCTCTCATAGGCTTTAGAAAGATGGAGATCCATTATCAAGAACTGTGAAGGAAGCACTTTGGATACATCCCTTGATCCAATATACTATATTCAGGTTCATTCCTAGTTGAATGAGGACTAGGCGCAGGAAGGTCTATAACTTTGCCATAGGCTTTAGACAGATCTAGTTTTAGGATAACAACTTTGATGTTCTTTTTTTTCTATTGAATGGAGGGTTTCCTGAGAGATCGCTATTGCATCATGGATATGCCTGTTTTGTAGGAAGATGAGTTGTTCTTCCTCGATAATCTTACTTAACATGGGTTTCAATCATTAGGATATGATCTTTGAAATTATCTTGTAGATAGCATTGCAATAAGATATGGGTCTGTAGTCTCCAAAGGAAACAACATATTGTTTCTTAGGAACGAGACAGAAGAAGTTGGAGTTTATAGACCCATGGAATTTACCAACCCTATGAGATTCCCTTATCGTCAAGAGTAAGTCATCCTTGATTGAATCGTAAAAGTGTTTAAAAAACTCGACTGCAAAACCATCCAGCCCCACATTTTTACGATTCTGCATGGAAGAGAGGGCTTCTTTTAGTTATGCTTTTGGCACCTCCTCCTCTAAGGATTGATTCATATCCTTGGAGAATACTGCAGGGAAATTGTTTATCAACTCCCAAAATTCCTAAATTAGACATCCAACTGGAGCTTCAAAAAGGTTTTTAAAGTATTTGGCTCTAGCTTCAACTTTTTCCTTAAAGGAGGAGGCATAATTTTCTTTATTGTCCTTTATTTATGAGATAGTGTTAAGATTATTTATGTAATTTGAGAACTCATGGAATTACTTCGTGTTATTTTTCTCTAGTTTAAGCTAAAGGGATCTACTTTTCAATCACCACTCCCGCTCTTCGTTTTTTAGCCAATCATTGCGAAGTTCCTCCAAGTTTTTTAATTCCTTTAATTGTCTCTGGCTAAGCGGTCCTTCGTCTATTATTTTGTAGAGGGTAGAGAGTTTGAGCTGAACTTCAAATATTTCCTTCTGCCTTTTGGCTCTCTAGCAAGGTAACCATTGTTTTTTGGCTATCTTAATTTTCTTCAGATTGGATGCAAATTGTGCCATTAATGGTTTGGGATTTTGAGGGGAGAGATGAACCCAATAGGAGGAAACCAAAATTTTAGATTCTTCTTCTTCCAACCATACCTAGCTTATTATTATATCTAGAGGGGAATCAATGCTATAAATCCATTGCAGAGAAATTGGGCGATGATCTGACAAACCCCCTTCTTGGACCTTTGATTGGAAACAAATCCCCTTTTCTAATATTTTTTCCACATTGTCCTCTCCCATTCTAAAGGTCCGCCAGGTAGGGGAGAGTTTCACTGGTTGTAAGTCAACCATATGGAGGTTTTCCAAGAGGGAGCGAAAGAATCCCCTTTGCCAATCCTCTCTAGGATTACTCCCCCAAACCTCTCTCAGACCCATGGTGAAATTCAAATCACCCTCTTGTAGATTTTAACCTTATACAATATTTTACTGCAAACAAATTTTCAATAAAAGAAGAGAAAAGATACAATGGCAAATAGACACATTACACAGAGATTTTTTCCCTGGAAACCCAAACCGGGAAAACCAACATATCCTTTATTCATCTTATCATACATTGTTTACAATAAAATATACATATAAGAGCCATCGATATCCATAAACCTAATCCAATGACCTAGATTAGTCAACAACCCTATTTCTTTAACTAGAAATAGAAAACCATCGACGAAAAACCATGTGCTGAAAAACTGCCCAAAAATGGGCATGGAAACCGAGGTTTTTTTTTTTCGAGGGAGCTGCCCCCAAATCCCCATGTAGGGGTGGTTCCATCCTACAAACCCCCGGACATGGGGTATCCGCCCCCTCTGTGACCCCCCCAGGAAAGTGGGCGCTCCTCCCCCTTCTTACCCCCCTGTGTGTCTGACAAAGAATATAAAACATACCCAACATTCTCCTACTTGTTGTTTTCTTTGCGTACAGGGAGTTACAAGGTTACATAGTCAAAAATACAGGGAAACAATTCCCATAGATCCTCTACACCAAGAGAACTTCTCAGTGCTCACAGATTTTGTTAATGAATCTGCAACATTCTTCAAAATGTCCACCTTCATCAACAACGCCTTCTTTTCTTCAACCATGTCTCTCACAAAGTGATATTGAACATCAATATGCTTTGTCTTTGAATGATAAGCTGGGTTCTTCACCAGAAAAATTGCACTCTAATTATCACAATCTCTCCTTATAGCTTGTTGTACCAACCTAATACTTGAACACAATCTCTGTAACTATGCTGCTTCCTTGCTTGCATGAGTAGTTGCCATGTATTCAACTTTTGTAGTTGAAAGTGGCACTATAGACTGCCTTTTGCTCATCCAATTGATTTCTCCTCCAAAAAGGTTAAATACATACCCGCTTGTAGATCTGTTATGATCCATATCTCCAGCTCAATATGCATCCACAAAGCCTTGTATGTCCAACACTCTATCCAAACCTGATCTTCCTTGATATCACAATCCATAACTAGTAGTGCCATGCAAATACCTGAAAACTCTCTTTCTTCTTTCTAATGCTCCTTCCCAGGTTTTGACATATACTTGCCCAAAATTCCCATTGCATGTGAAATGTCTGGTCTAGTACAAACGATTTCATACATCAAACTGCCAACGACACTCGCGTATGGAACACGAGACATGTCTTCCTCCTCTTTCCGTGTCTTGCAACATTAATCCATAGATAAATTTATACCTACAAGAATAGGGACCCTGATTGATTTACATTTCTGCATATTGAACCTCTGCAATACTGTATCAACATGTTTTCTTTGATTTAACTAGAGTTTTCCTGTTTTTCCAATTTCTTTTAATTTCCATACCCAAAATGAAATTTGCAACACCAAAATCCTTCATGTCAAATTTAGAGAACAATTGAGTTTTCACATCCTGGATAATCTCCCTGTTATTTCCTATCAACAACATTTCATCCACATACAATAACAAATAAATGAAATGATCACCAATTAATTTAAAATATACACAACGATCCTCTTTGCTTCTTGTGAAGCCAAGTCCCAACATATAAGTATCAAAATTTTCAGCTTGCATACCAGCTTGTTCTTTCCCTTCACAACAAATCCTTATGGCTGCTTCATATATTTTTCTTCTTCCAGATCCCCATGCAGGAATGTTGTCTTCACATCCATCTTCTCTACTTCAAAATCAAACACAACAACAATAGATAACATAAATCTAATAGAAGTTAACTTGGCAACAGGAGAAAAAATCTCACCAAAATCAATTCCCTCAACCTCGGAATAATCCTTTGCTACTAACCAAACTTTGTATTTCTCCACTTTTTCTTATGCATTCAACTTCCTTTGAAATACCCATTTTCTTCCAATGGGATTTCTTCCAGTTGGCAACTTCACTAGATCCCAAGCCTCAGTCTTATCCAAGGTTGCCATTTCTTCAACCATGGCATTTTTCCAGAGTTTTACATCCTTTGAATCCACTGCCTCCCTAACAGTTCTAGGATCATTACCAGTAATAGACAAAGAAAAAATTGAACGAAAATAAGGGGGAGTATACTTTTCTGGTAAACTTTTTTCCTGCATCGATCTCCTCAATAATGGAGCATGATGATCTTCTTCTTTTGATTCTTGTTCTTTTGTAGAGTATGATTCATCATCCTTTGGCTCAAACTCTATTTTCTCTGGTTCTTCCTTACTTGGTAGGACTTCATGTTTAACAACATCCTTCATTCCTCTAAATACCACATCTCATATATACACATATTTTTATTAGTTTATGGGTTCCAAATATTATAACCTTTGAGACCATCTTTATACCCAATAAATATACACTTTTCAACCTTCTTATCTAGCTTACTCCTATTTTCCTTTGGAAAATGAACATAGGCCTCACAACCAAATACCTTGAGATGTGTGAGAGAGGGCTTCTTCCCAGTCCATATCTCTTATGGATTCTTGTCATCCAGTGCTGATGAGGGTGATATGTTGACCAAGTAACATGTAGTACCCACTGTCTCTGTCCAAAATTCTTTCCCTAACCCGACACCACTGAGCATGCACCTTGATTTTTCCATCAATGTCATGTTTATCCTTTCTGCAACTCCATTCTGCCAAGGTGTATGGATTGATCCTCTTCTTTACTATACCACACTTCTTACACAATTCTTCAAATTTGTTCCCGCAGAACTCTCCACAATTATCTGTCATCAATACCTTAATTCTTTTATCTATTTGATTCTCAATAAGATCCTTAAACTCTTTAAACCTATCAAAGACTTCAAATTTCTTCTTGAGGAAATGTATCCAAGTATTCCTCGAGAAGTCATCTATAAATGAGACATAGTACACAAATTTTCTCATTGATGAAACTGACATAGGTCCAAACACATCATTGTGCACTAGCTGTAAAATTCCTTCCGCCCTCGTTGCACCATGAGGAAATCTTACCCGATTCTGCTTCCCATATACACAATTTTCATAGAATCAAAATCCAGAGAGAAATTAGACATACCTTAAACCATAGCTTTACCATGTAGTAGTCAAATACCCTTCTCTCCGATATTCCCTAGTCTTGGATGCCACAACATAACTTTTTCTCTAGAGACTGTAGTAGTTTTTTCTTCTTCTGCTCCAATATCATGAATAACAAAACTATTACACCCATTACTAATAGTTCTTCCTTGCAACTTATATAGAGTTCCAATCCGAACTCCCTTTAGCAACACCATTGCTCCCCAAACCGTCTTGCATGTTTCTTTTTCAAATACTATTTTTACCCCTGCATCATCCATTTTTCTTACAAAAATCAAATTTCTGGCCAATCCTGGGATGTGCAAAACATCATGCAGTGTTCTAATCCTTCCATATATGATCCTCAACTTGAATTTTCATTGTTCTATGATTTTGGTTGTCGAGTCATCACATAGGAAAACATTACGTCCATCATACCTTTCATATTCACAGAACCACTCCCTACAGGGAGTCATATGAAGGGATGCACCCGAGTCAACCAACCATGCCTCATGATTTGCATGTGTGATTGAAGAAGCCAAGTACACATCTCCTCCTTCTTCCTTGGATGTATTTTCTTCTGTAGAGGTAGCACCTTCAGATCCCTTCACTTTCCCAATGCTTTTTGGATCTACGTTGCTTCTTGAAGTGCCCTTCTTTTCCACATTGCCAACATACCTTTACAAAATTTCTGGGAGATTTAGATCTACCCTTAGACTTAGATCTCCCATTTGAGGACTTATATCTATTTCTATCTTGGGAACGTCCTATTGAAAATAATGCATCTGTGCTCTATCCTTCCATGTCCTTTCGTCTCATCTCCTTTGATAACAAGGATGAGACCACATCATCAAAGCTCAAGGTAGTTTCATTACTACTTATGGACACAACCAGATTCCCACGTGTCTGGTAAAGAGAAAAATAAACTGATACACTTATCTTCATCTAAAATTTTAATCTCAACATATAATAACTGACTTACCACAATATTGAAGGCGTTCAGATGATCTGTCACTGAGTCTCCATCTCTCATCCTCATGTTATACAAATTCTTTTGAAATAATAGTTTATTTACTAGGGACTTAGATTGATACAAGTTCCCCAACTTATTTCATAACTCCTTGGTTGTAGCTTCCCCTAACACATTCAATAATACTGAATTTCAGAGACACAATCGATTTGTGCTCTTCGTCTTCCGATCCAAATTTTTCCAGTCATTTGTTGATGTTCTTGTAGGTGCAGTACTTGGATCCACCGCAATCCATTGATCTCTGTCTATGAACAGATCTTCCATCTTGAGCTTCCACAACTCAAAACTTTTCCCATTAAATTTCTCGGTCTCTATTTTCGAACTGCTTGCCATTTCTTTTCACTTGAATAATCAATACCACAGATATCCCACTGTAACAAGGCTTATCAAAATTTCGAGCCAAACCCCTAACCACAAAGGCGTCCCCTTGAAGCCAATAATTGCTCGGATACCAAATGTAGATTTTAACCTTGTACAATATTTTACTGCAAACATATTTTCAATAAAAGAACATAAAATATACAATGAAAAATACACACATTATACATAGATTTTTCCCTTGGATACCCAAATCGGGAAAATCAACATATTCTATATTCATCTTATCATACATTTGTTTACAATAAAATATACATATAGGATCCAACGTCATCCAAAAGCCTAATCCAATGACTTGTACTAGTCAACAACCCTAATTTATTAACTGAAAATAGAAAACCATCGTTGAAAAACCATGTGCTGAAAAACCGCCCCAAAATGGGCACAAAAATTGAGGATTTTTTTTTTGGGGGCGCTGCCCCCGAACCCCCGTGTAAGGGGGCTCCTGTCCCCCTATAATCCCCCAGACAAGGGGGTTCTTCCCCTTGTAACCCCTCAAGAAAGGGGATTCTGCACCCCTCTCTCACCCCCTACACACCAAACAAAGAATATAACGCATACCCAACACCTCTACCACAGTGAAGGGGTCATTGAAGACACCTACAAATTTCAATTCTTCCCACAAAGGGGCCCTGTCAAAATAAGGTTCATATATGTTGACAATGGTAAAGGAAAAACCATAATATTTGTGTTTAATACTAACAAGAATTGAAGACCAAATGGAAGAATAAGAAAGGGCCTTTAGGGAAGGGCCCCATCCAGTGATTAACCCTCCCAACAATCCTTCGACATCAACTATGCAAAATGACCAATTCTTAACCCAGGGTTCCACAATTTCCCTGGCTTCCTCTCCTACACACATTGTCTCCTGAAGCATGATTATATTAGGCTTGAGGCTCAGGAGCAACCTCTTGAGGGTAAGTTTTTTTCGAGGGCCCCTAATCCCTCTTGCGTTGAAATATATAATAAGCATAAGGGAGGAGAAAACACGACTCTCCCTTCTCTAAGGGCCCTATAAATGGTTCCTTGTGTTCCTTTACAAACCTCAAAAATGACCTTTTCTTTTGCTTTAGACATGTGAGATTTCCTTCCTACTTGAGAGGTCTTTGGGGGGTTTAGAGCTATCCCTCCTATAGAGGGGATTGTCTCCTTCAGGAAGTGATTTAAACACAGGTAATAACTACAAATAGGGGGAGAGGGGAGGGTTTGGGAGGAAGGAGAAGGGAAGGGTTTTAATGGGGAAGAAACTTGTGGGAGGGGAGAGGCTAAGAGGGAAGGGGAAGGATGGAAAGGGAGGGCCAAAAGGGGATTATGAGAGGAACTGGGAATAGGTGCGGGGGAAGGGAGGATCACTGAGGGAGGAGCCTAAGAAGACACCTCAGGAGGGGATGAAAGGAGCCTCATGAGGGGGCAACAGGAGGGGGGATTCTATGGAAAGAGGGAGACCATCCTTCAAAG
This sequence comes from Picea engelmannii, assembly GCA_009831015.1. Classification (NCBI taxonomy): domain Eukaryota; kingdom Viridiplantae; phylum Streptophyta; class Pinopsida; order Pinales; family Pinaceae; genus Picea; species Picea engelmannii. Next base: position 47,181 of record ML782504.1, read on the forward strand.
GGAGAGAGGAGGAGAGGAGAGAGAGGGATGACTGCAACCTTCAATGGAGGGACTAGAGAAACAACATCAGAGACCAAATCAAGAATAAAAACCTAGGGATTAAATACCGTACCTATTTGCTATGACCACTGAGCCACCTTTCCAAGAGCTGTACTTGAGGGGGCCACCTTGCCGTGGCATAAAAACACCTCCTCCATTTTTCCTTCGAAAGAGACTGCCTCTACCGCACTGGATCTCCCCAAAGTGGGTTTGGTCTTCAAGACCTTTGAGGGATTTTGAAACCAAGGAGCCAATATGTTGCACTAAGCACGAAAATGACTGATTTCGTGTCACCCATGACCCCTGAAGGGAAGATTCCAGTAGTCACCTTCTAGTGCCATGTTTTATCAATGAAGATACTATCACGATTACCAATAAGATCATCCCGAGCATACAATTCAATCTAGACCCACGCCCAATGCCGGTATTTTTTGGAGGCCCAATTAGGTTCAAGACTGATGAAGAGTCCCAGTTTGTTACTAATGGCTTCCAGGGCCTCTTTGGTCTAGAAGGGAAAGGGTAATCCGAGCAGAATAGACCAGACTTTCATGAGGGAGACTGGTTCTTTATTAGCATCAAAATCCATTGTCCAGGGCTTGAGAGTGTGAATGGAAGGCCCCCACGACCAATTCTTCTTTAAAACCATCGAGCACTCCTCCTCCAACTGGAAATAGAAATGATACTATCCTTTAGACAACACATGGGCTTCCGGTGCATACCCAAGTAAGGGTTTCCATTGCAAATCCATCCAACTATGGAGATCCTTATCTTCGATGACTTTACTTGTGAACCTTCCAAGTAAGGTACGATTCACGTATTGAGTTACCTCTATAATGGAGATTTCTTCTCCAACCACCATCTTGAAAACGCCACTTTTTTCCAATATGCACCTGGAAATTCTCCTTGACTGGTCTCCTTCACCCTAGGGTTTTCCTTACCAACCTTCCTTTCTCTCTCCAAGCATTGGCTATTTTCCTTATTTCCAAGTCTGTCTGCAAGGAACTGAAATAATTCAAAGAGAAAGGCATGAGGGGAAATTTATAGTCTCTGACAGAAGGGGGGATGGATGGGGGAAGCATTATGAAGGACATTAAAGTCGGACCAAAGAAAATCCTTCTTCGCTCACACGGGGAGATCGACAATATCTCAAGCCGAACTTTCAAAACCAGAGAGAGTGGAGGAAACGATCCTGTTAATGAACTCTTCATGTAAAAAAAAATCCCCGGCACATGAAGGGGAGAGGTTGTAATCTACCTCTTCTACCTCTAAAAGTTCCATTTGTCTGATCATGTACAATCACCTCCACTACTGCGAGGGAACTCCTGAGGTGATGACAACTAACATGCCGGATACAGACTGCAGGTAACCGGAAAAGGAAGCAAGAAACAATAGGGAAGGACTGGAAATATTGTTGAAATAATGTAACCACGAAGAGAATTCTTATTCTTATTGTTATTTTATTATTAGGATTAATGCCTATTGTGGATTAATCATGTCAGTAATTGTATAAGGACCAAATCCCCTTTTGCGGATTGGTCATCAGACAATTATAAAGGGAAAAACAAGAAGTCGGCCCCAACAATTATTATTGAAGACCCAGAATTTATTAAAGGTGGGTTTACCCACCCAGAGTGAGAGGTTGGCCCTGCCAGTGAAGCCCTCTCACATGTGCCAGTCTTGTATAAATAAGAGGCTAGCGCCTCACTTCTAACATACAACTCACTTTCTCATTCTCTTATGAGGCAAGCTGCAATTTCCAGTTGGAGAGAGGGAAAAGAGTGGCGCATCTCTTGGGGAGGACTTTCTGTATTGGTTTGAGTTATATCTTGAACATTGTATAAGCTATATATGATAAGGAATATTTTGCTGGGTTTTCTTCCCCTAGAGGGTTTCCCAGGATAAATGTTATGTCTCTTATGAATGTGTATTTCTCAGTGATCTTGTTCTTATGATGCTCTTATCTATTGAAATGAAAAGAACTATAATAATGGCATAAACTTTAACATGGTATCAGAGCCAACTTGAAGGAAGCATAATTTGCAAGAGGAAAAACGTCACTGTTACTGTACCCAAAAATTAGGGTTTTGCAAAAGTGAGTATTTTCAGCTCCCTATCCTCCTAGAAAGCTGCACCCTCCCCCAAGGATCAATTTGGCACCTAGAGCGCACCTTTTCAGTGGCTGGATCTCCCAGAAAGTGAAACCCTAGTTTTGCAAAAGTACCAGAAGTACCAAAAAACCAATACCAGAAGTATCAGAAGTACCAGAGTACCAGAAGTACCAGAAGCACTAGTCTAGAAATCTGTAGATCAGATTTGACGAGGTAAAAATTGAATTTTCTCAGATCCAAGTGTACCAGGCTACTCGCCTCAGCCAAGCGCACCTCCTGGTAAGGTCAAAATTTGATTTTAAGCACTTTCATTTTTTGGTCATTTTCGTAGCCTCAAGTACAAGATGTCTGCAAGCATAAAGCTTGTAGAGAAATTAGAAAGCATAGACAAATTCCGTGCCTGGAAGTATAGGATCGGTCTGATATTTGCAGAGAATGACCTAGAAAAATATATCAAAGAAGAAGTGGAGGAACCTGAAGATGCCGTAGAGAAAGCGAAGCATCAGAAGGACTCAATCAGGGCTCAAAGAATCATTGCAGATTCAATCAAAGACCACCTGATCCTGTACGTATCATCCAAGAAGAATTCGAAGGAAATGTTTGACGCTCTAAGAAAACTATATGAAGGAAAGAACATCAATCGAAAGATGAATCTAAGATCTCAATTGAAGAATACCAAGATGCAGAAAGGAGAAATGATTCAAGAATATTTCTCCCGAATCTCAGAAATAAAAGAACAGTTAAAAGAAATTGGAGACACCATCGACGAAGATGAATTCGTAATAACAACCCTAAATGGTCTCTCAAGACCTTGGGATGCTTTCATCTAGTCAGTATGTGGCAGAAAGGAGAAACTACAATTTGAAGGCCTATGGGAAGAATGCATCCAATAAGAGACAAGGGTAGCCAACCGTGAAGCACTACTAGCAAGGGGCAATGATCAAGCTTGAGCTACTCATACAAAAGGAGGAAGGAAGAAACCCTACTTCAAAAGGGAATCTCATAGAGAAACGCAACCATCAAACAAATTTAACAACCAAGAATCTCATTCAAGAAATTTTCAGAAGAAAGGACAACGCAAGGGACGAGATCTCTCATCTATACAATGCTATCATTGTGATAAGATGGGACATAAGGCGAACAATTGTCTAGTCAGAAAAGAAGAGTACAAGAAGCAGCATAAAAGGCAACATGCTCACATAGTCGAAGATGAAGAACCACCTATGAAGATGATTAAGGACCATGTCTTGGTCTCATCTCTCTCAGGATCTGTATCATCTGGAGAGGACACATGGCTCATTGATAGCGGTGCATCAAAACATATGACGTGTAAGAAAAATACTCTCTCTTGTATTTCAGAAAAGAAGTTTTCTCAGAAAGTAACTCTTGGAGATGATTATCAATATCCCATCAAGGGAATAGGA
>ML782504.1:50801-62835 GCA_009831015.1 Picea engelmannii
GAAAAGAAGTTTTCTCAGAAAGTAACTCTTGGAGATGATTATCAATATCCCATCAAGGGAATAGGAGAATCAAACTACAAGCTAGATTCAGAAAACTCAATAACAATGAAGGATGTACTCTATGTATCGGGCCTAAAGAAGAAATTACTCTCCATATCATCTTTAGACAAGAAAGGATATAGAGTTGCCTTCATAGATGGAGAAGTTCTTATGTGGGCTAAGGGAAAAACCTTAAATGAAGCAATCGTCATCGGAAGTGAAGAAAATGGCTTATATAAGCTGAAGGGTCACCCAGAAACCGCCATGACCCATACCATCAAAAACTCATGTGAACTTTGGCATAGAATATTGGCCCACATCAACTACAAGGCACTACCATACATATGAAAAGCTGTCACAGGTTTACTAGAACTCAAGGTTGATCAAGAAGGCATATGCAATGGATGTGCGCAAGGGAAGAACATCAAGAACCCTTTTCGAAAGAGGGACAACAAAGAAAAAGGAGCATTGGAACTCATCCATTCAGACGTGTGTGGCCCAATGCCATCATCCTCCATTAGCGGGTATGTATACTATGTATCATTTATTGATTATTATTCTCGTAAGACCTGGATATATTTCTTAAAATCTAAAGATGAAGTATTCAGTAAACTCAAGGAATTCAAAGCCTTGATAGAGAATCTTTTCGAAAGAAAGATTAATATACTTAGGTCAGATAATGGAGGAGAGTATACCTCAAAGGAGTTTGTGAACTTCTGCAGAGATGTTGGGATCAAGAGGAAACTCACTACTCCCTATAATCCTCAACAAAATGGTGTAGCTGAAAGGAAGAACAAAACGATTATGGAAGCTGTAAAGACCATGATTCACGATCAAGATCTTCCTATGTGCTATTGGGCAGAAGAAACAATGGCAATTGTTTATGTGCAGAACATATTATACCATAGTGCACTTGGGTTCAAGACCCCAGAAGAAATGTTCACTGGAAAGAAGCCAGAGGTAAGCCATCTCAAAATATTTGGCTATCCAGTATTTATTCATATACTGAAAGAGAAAAGAAACAAGATGGAATCCTTTAGAAAGAAGGGAATATTTGTGGGATATTGTGAGGTATCCAAGGCCTTTATAATCTACATACCTGGTCACCACCATATTGAGATCAGCAGGGATGTGACCTTTGATGAAGAAGCAACACTTAAGAAATTGAGAAGATGCCAGCTTGAAGAAGTATATGAAGAGGAACCTGTAAATCCCAGGACTACAAAATCCGTGAGGGAGGTTCATAGAACTGCAGAACCTGTAAAGGAAGTCGTAGCTTCCCCTGATGAGGAGACTCCTAAAGATCATGATATAACAGAAGTCCAAGAACCTCCTCAAATGACCTTCTCCCATAAAATAAAGCCTGCTTGGGAAAGAGAGCTTATTCAAGATGGAGAGAAGTATGGTGTTCCAGAAGGAACCGCGAGACAGGTGAAAAGACCAAAGCCATTCTCCAGTTACACGACTTTGATGTGCAATCTACTTGATGAAGAACCTACATGCTTTGAAGAGGCCATTCAAAAAAAGGAATGGGCATATGCCATGACAAAGGAATACCAATCCATAATAAAGAATTATGTATGGGAAATAGTTCCCAGACCAAAAAGTAAGGATGTGGTATCATCAAAATGGCTCTTCAAAATAAAACATGCTACTGATGGAAGTATTGAGAAATATAAAGCATGATTTGTCGCTCGTGGCTTTTCCCAGAAGGAAGGCATTGACTATGAAGATACATTCGCTCCTGTGGCCAGATACACTTTGATCAGAACCATTATAGCTCTTGCCGCCAAGATGAAATGGAAGCTGCTCCAGATGGACGTGATGACAACTTTCCTGAATGGTGTTATCGAAGAGGAAGTGTATATAGAGCAACCCCAAGGATTTGAGGTTAAAGACAGGAAGTCTCATGTCTGCCGATTGAAGAAAGCCTTATACGAATTGAAGCAAGCTCTCAGAGCTTGGTATGACCGTATCAATAGTTTCTTGACAAGATTAGGCTTTACCAAGAGTAAAGCAGATTCAAATCTCTACTTCAAAATTATGGATAATGAACCAGTAATATTACTATTGTATGTGGATGACTTATTCTTAACTGGAGAAGAAAAGCTCATCGCTGAATGTAAATAAAGACTTATCGCAGAATTTGAAATGAAATACCTTGGCCTAATGCATTACTTCTTAGGTATTGAGGTATGGCAGAGTCCAGAAATAATCTTCCTTAATCAAGGGAAGTACACGGTTGAAATCTTAAAGAGATTCGACATGCTAGAATGCAATTCCATGAATACTCGCATGGAAGCGAAGCTAAATTTGCTGGTCGATACTTCGTCAGATTTGATAGATGCCACACTATATAGATAGATTATTGGATCGCTGATGTACCTGACAAATACCAGACCAAACATCTGTTTTGCAGTGAACACCTTGAGTCAGTTTCTGGTGGAGCCCAGACGTGTTCACCTAGTGGTTGCAAAACATGTGATGAGGTACCTTAAAGGTACAATGGATTATGGTCTCAACTATGATGGAGATTATGACTTCACATTGAGTGGATATACTGATGTAGATTGGGAAGGAAGCGTTGCTGACATAAAAAGCACTTTCGGATGCTGTTTCAGTTTGAGATCAGCTATGATCTCGTGGCAGAGTAGGAAGCAATCCAATATTTCTCTTAGCACAATGGAAGAAGAGTACATTGCCGCATGTTCTGCTAGCTGCGAAGCTATATGGCTTTGAAAGTTGCTGACAGGCCTATTTGATTTGGAGATGAGAGCAACCGCGATTCTATGTGACAATCAAAGTTGCATAAAAAGGACAGAGAATCCTGTGTTCCATGACAAGTTGAAGCACATAGAGATCCACTATCATTTCATCCGCAACATGGTACAGAGAGGAGCCTTAAAGCTCCAGTACATTAGCACAGATGAACAGGTTGTTGACGTGTTGACTAAGCCTCTATCTCATGTAAATTTTGAACACTTTCGAGATAAGCTTGATATAGTCCGAAAGGACCTTCCCTAAAAGGGGGAGTATGTATTTTCCTTTCTTCTAACCTCGTTGTTAGACGTAAAGAAAGATGAGTCATGCTTCTGACCTTGCTTTTAGACGTAAATCATGACACTGTGTGATCCTTGCTTCTGACCTCGCTGTTAGACGTAAAGAAAGATGAGTCAGAAGCACATGATGCCGTGTGATCCTTACTTCTGACCTCATTTTTAGACATAAAGCAAGATGAGTCATGCTTCTGACCTCCCTGTTAGACGTAAAACATGACACCATGTGATCCTTGCTTCTAACCTCGCTATTAGACGTAAAGCAAGATGAGTCATGCTTCTGACCTAGTTGTTAGACGTAAAGCAAGATGATTCCTCGCTTCTGACCTCATTGTTAAATGTAAAGCGAGATGTTTATGTGTTCCTTGCTTCTGACCCCGTTGTTAGACGTAAATCAATATGAGTCATGCTTCTAACCTAGTTGTTAGACGTAAAGCATGATGTTGTGATTCCTCTCTTCTGACCTAGTTGTTAGACGTAAAGCGAGATGATGATATTCCTTGCTTCTGACCTAGTTGTTAGATGTAAAGCAAGATGTGACTAACACTGAGCTACCAACATTGCAGCTGTGACATTGAGCCACTGTAGTACTGCCAACCTATTGCTGTGATGAGGTATCATTTTTTTATTGATACATATTTGATGTAGATGATGATAACATTCTTTCGAGAATGATGATGCTGCCGATGAAGAAAACTTCCGATGACTTGTAAATGTGCTAGCCAATGTTTCAAGATGATATAGATGATACTGTCCTCCTGATGCCACTGATGATGTAGACCTCTCTCACCTGATGCTGATGAAGAATACCCTTCTTGTTAAGGGGGAGTGTTGAAATAATGTAACTGCGAAGAACATTCTTATTATTATTGTTATTTTATTATTAGGATTAATCCCTATTGTGGATTAATCATGTCTATAATTGTATAATGGCCAAATCCCCTTTTGTAGATTGGTCATCGGACAATTATAAAGGGCAGAATAAGAAGTCGGCCCCAACAGTTATTATTGAAGACCCATAATTAATTAAAGGTGGGTTTACCCACCTAGAGTGAGAGGTCAGCCCTGCCAGTGAAACCCTCTCACACGTGCCAATCTTGTATAAATAAGAGGCTAGCACCTCACTTCTAACATACAACTCACTTGCTTATTCTCTTATGAGGCAAGATGCAATTTCCAGTTGGAGAGAGGGAGAAGAGTGGCACATCTCTTGGGGAGGACTTTCTGTATTGTTTTGAGTTATCTCTTGAACATTGTATAAGTTATTTATGATAAGGAAGTTTTTGCTGGGTTTTCTTTCCCTAGAGGGTTTCCTAGGATAAATGCTGTGTCTCTTGTGAATGTGCATTTCTCAGTGATCTTGTTCCTATGATGCGCTTATCTATTGAAATGCAAAGAACTATAATAATGGCATAAACTTTAACAAATATAAGGGGCACATAGAGAACCAGGGTGCAGGGGCCTATTCCCCTCACACTAAGGCTTAAAATAATACCTCCATATGCTAAAAAATACCAACTGTAGACCGCCTTTGACTCAACTATACACTTGTGTGCTAATGATTTCCCCTTCTTTGCATGTCTTTAGTACTCTTTCTCTCTTTTGTTGACTTTAACTTTTTTTTTTAATTCACCTTGTATATGTTACACACTCCTTAATGATTTTTGAAAGGTTATAAAGTAATTTCTTTCTCAATCTCTTGAAAACAAAAATTGAATTGATTTGATATATAATTGTTTTAACTTTTATACATAATTTAATGTCTTTTATTACTTTACACCTTTTACAATTCAACTTTGAATTATTAATGGCTTAATAACCTTTCACTTAGGCCAATTATCACTCTTCACTATTGAATGGAAATATGAATGATTTTTTTTAATGCCATATCTCTTCCATTATCTTCTTCCATGATTTATATTAGGTTTCACTTTAATTCATTGTCGACCATATGAGTCACAAATCTCGAATATTTAGTGGCATTGCTTTAGATGAGATTCAATGGTCAAACCCTTCTACACCTGTCGACCATGGAAACTCATAGTTAATAATCCTTTGGCGGTGGTATTTTCTACCATGGATTCCCTTTGCTTCAACTACCTATCCCCACAACTTCGGAATGGGTAAAAAATTATCACACCTATGTCTGGATCGAGGAATAACTATACCAATGTCACAGTGACTTGGTGGCTTGTAGATTCCATAGCCTTGTAATTGCAATAGCCAAAATAATACTTGCACACTTGCAATGAATCTTTTTTCTTCCTAATAATATAACTAATTTGCTTCAAGACCTTAATGAATTGGCTCGAATTGAGAAATGGAAATATATTTGTGGTGTCTATAGTCCTGTTTGTTAATGCTGTGATTTTCTTTCTTTATGAATGTATGGTTGAAGTTGGCTTTGTTGATATTATGGTAGCTATAGGAGGTATTAACCTCCATGTGTAACCTCTGACAAGAATAGAATATTCTGGGAAGCAAAAGAAACCCTAAAACGTTGGATAATAACCCTAGAAGACAAGTCGACTCAAGATAATATTTAATATTGAGTTATTAGCCTCCAGAAAGAGAAGTTGGCCCAATCAAGTGAGATAGACTAGTATAAATAGAGGGCGCTAGAGCTCATTTATGACACACTCTCACAACTGCATAAGACCAGTGGTGCACAAGTATGGAGAGGAATTGCAGTTGCAACAACTGGCATTTTGGTTTTGGCTTGGACTTTCTCTTGGTTATGGTTTGGACTTTCTGCTTGGTCTTTGGTTATCCTTTCTTGGTGCACTAGCCTTGGAGAAAGGTGTGCTACCTTGGTTGGATATTGGATTGCTTCCATAATTATTCTATCTATCAAGGTTAATGTGCTCGGGGGTGGCCTTTGTGCCTATGTTTGGGTGACAATATTGCTATGTTGTCTATGGTGAAACAAACACACCTATTTTTCTAACAGGTTATGGTCCCACACTATCTTCAGATAGTCTAATCGCTGGAAGATAGATTGGGAGGATTTGCTCAGTTACAGTTGCATTTGTAGCCAAAGATTTTGCTACAACAATGAAACCATAACCCTCTTGTTAAGGCACCTTAAGTGAATATATTGACCTAATTCCTGGATATCCTAGTGCGCCCTAGCCTAGCACACCTCCTGGTACTCTCAGCAAGCCAATGTGTCAAGTTTGAGTTTTTGGTGAAAGTCAAAGATTGACCAAGTCAAAGAAGTCATGACTTACTCCATGAAGTTTGAAAACAAGTTAGAAGGGGCTTCTAACTTCAGAGCATGAAAGACAAGGATTGACCTCATACTTGCCAAGAATAAAGTGTTGGATATTGTGAAAGGAAATATCATGGAACCACAATTTGAAGCAGGAAAAGAGAAGGAACCTTAGAACATTACCGTTATGGAGAAGTTCAAGGACAATGACATCAATGTTATGAGTATCATAGTGGACTCTATAAAAGACCACTTGATACCCTACATATCTCATCTTGACTCATCTAAGAAGATGTACGATGCCCTAATTAACCTATTCTCAGTCAGAAACATTAGACAAGTGATGAGTCTGAAGAATGAGCTTCGTGACATGAAAACGAATGATGATGACAACATAACATCATGCTTTGTAAGACTATCTTAGTTAAGAGATCAACTACAAGCTATTGAAGAAATCATTTTAGAAAAAGAACTAGTAAATATAGTACTCAATGGCCTTCCCAAGACATGGGATGCATTTGCCACAAGCATGAACACAAGAAAGGAGTATCCCACATTTGAAGAAATTTGGACTTGCTGTGCAAAAGAAGAATCAAGGATTAGTGCAAAAGACAAATCCCAAAATAAATATGATGATCAATCCTTCAGAACAAAATTCAAGAATTTCAGGAATAAGAGGAAGTTTGGAATAAGGAAGAAACCAAATCGAGAAAATGATATGTCAAAAATACAATGCTTCAACTATCAAAAATATGGTCACTACAAGAACCACTATCCTGAGTTAAAGAAAATGAAGGAAACATACGAAGCAACCGTTTCCAAAGAAAGGGAACCCTCAAAGAAACCCAAGCAGGATAAAACAAACTTCTTCTTCTACTCAAGGTAACAATATTCTTCTACAACATAGTTCTTGTACATACCATGTTTACATAGTTCCTATACATATCATGCATGTATATTTCTTAGAAGATAAGATGGTTAGTGAAACAATAACTATGGAAGAATAACAAGATAAGGATTGCTATTATGATGACTACAAGTCAAGTAATGCACATGAAAAAGATGAAGTACATTGACAATCCTTGGTGACAGTTCCTGTGGAAGCTATTATATAAGGAACAACTGCCATATGGGCCACAATCATAATAAAACTTGAAGAGACATAGGAGGAGTTAGACTAGAAAGAAGTCAATACTCAAGATGAAACTATAATAAAACTTGTGACACTTTGCAGAAAGCAATAAGGATGCATACAAAAGCATGGACTCTCTTAGATGGAGGGAGTTGATTGTAGAATTCCAAAAGAAGAGCATGCATTTAGGCATGAAGCCCTGATTAGGAGGGAGCTAATCCTAAATGATATGATCCATTGAAGATTCCGTGAATATTATAAAGTATCTGTCCATGGTCCCCATTGGAAGTGTTAAGTTTTGAGCTATTATTAGGTTTCTTTTCAATTTACTAGATAAAAATAGCATAGGTAGGATCACTGAGAGAAACACAATCACAAGATACACAAAATTTATCTTGGGAAACCATCACGGGGGAGAAAACACAACAAAACTTCCTTAATATAGATAGCTAATACAATTCCAAGACAATAAACCAAAAACACTAGAGAATATCCAACAATGAGCAATGTGCCTCTCTCTTCCTTCTTCTGCCAACTGCAACTACCAAACTTGCGCACTGGATGATCGAATGAGTGAGTGAGATAATGAGGCGTTGGATTCCTTTATTTATACAAACTAGCAGTCGCTAGATTCCTTTATTTATACAAACTAGCAGGCGCTGGAAATGTGTCTCTTCACTGGGCATAGCCAAATTGTCTTCTTAGTGGTTAAAACCACTTTAATTAGCCTGAGGTATGACTTCTCAATTTGCATAATATATTTAGGGTTTGACTAATCCACAAAAGGGGATTTGGTCAATTACAATGCCCTTTATGATCAATCCACAAAATGGGGTTGATCAGATGAATAATAACTCAATAATAAATAGAATACTCTTTGCCGTTACAATATTTCAACACTCCCCCTTAACAATATTTGTATTCTACAACATCATCAGGAGAGAGAGAGGGAAGCAACATCAACAACATATGGAACAATGACTGGCATATCTATAAATCATTAGAAGTTTTTCTCATCATCAATATCATCATCCACAACAGGGAGTTGGAATGACATCATCATCATCTGGATCAACATGGATTAGTATAACACTAATACATCACCATCATCAATAAAAACACAAGACTTATACAACATCAACAACAACAACATCACATCACAAAGATTGGAGCATCATCAACATCAACACTAGGTTGGAAATCTTCAACACAAAGCTGACATCTCAACAACATCAACATGAAGCTTGAAATATTTAACACGAAGCTGGTATCTATACAACATCAACACGAAGCTAGAAATCTTCAGCTCGAGGCTGGCATCAAAACAACATCAGCACGAAGCTGAAAATCTTCAGCATGAGGCTGGAATCACAACAACATCAACACGAGGTTGGAATCAACACTACTCCTTGTTTCGAGGGAGGTCCTTTCGGAATACACCAAGCTTATCTCGAAAGTGCTCAAACTTTACACGAGATAGAGGCTTGGTCAACGCATCTGCAACCTGTTCATTCGTGCTAACATAGTGGACCTTTATGGCTCCTCTCTGCACCATATCACATATGTAATGATATCAAGTTTCTATGTGTTTTGACTTGTTATGGAACAAAGGGTTCTCTGTCATCTTTATGCAACTTCGATTATCACATAGAATCATGGTTGCTTGCATCTGTAGATCGAATAGACCTGTCAACAACTTCTGAAGCCATATGGATTCACAACTAGCGGAACATGCAACAATGTATTCTTCTTCTGCCGTGCTGAGAGCAATACTTGATTGCTTCCTACTCTGCCATGAGATCATGGCTGAACCCAGATTGAAATAACATCCTGAAGTGCTCTTTCTATCAGAGACACTTCATGATCTCCATTATAACTGAGACCAAAATCTAATGTACCCTTAAGATACCTCATCACATGTTTTGCATTAATCAGGTGAACACATCTGGGCTCTACCAGAGATTGAATCAAGGTGTTCACAACAAAACATATATCTAGCCTGGTGTTCATTAGATACATCAACAATCCAATGATTTTTCTGTACAATGTAGTATCAATAAATTCTGATGAAGTGTCAACTAGGAGCTTCAACTTTGTTTCCATGGGTGTATTTATGGATTTTCACTCCAACATATCAAACCTCTTCAATATTTCAATTACATGCTTTCCTTTGTTAAGGAATATCTTCTCTAGGCTCTTCTAGATCTCAAGAACTAAGAAAGAGTGCATTAAGCCAAGGTATTTCATCTCAAATTCTGCAACGAGCTGCTTCTTACAATCAGTGATGAAATTTTCTTCTCCAGTTAGAAATAGGTCATCCACATACAACAAAAATATAAAAGGCTCATCATTCATAACCTTGAAGTAAAGGTTAGAATCTGCTTTACTCTTGGTAAAGCCCAAGCTCGTCATAAAACTGTCAATTCTTCCATACCAAGCTCTAGGAGCTTTTTTCAATCCATAGATAGCCTTCTTCAATCTGCATACATGAGTCTTTCTGTCTTCAATTTCAAATCCTTGAGGTTGTTCTATATACACTTCTTCTTCAATGGCACAATTTAAGAAAGCTTTTTTCACGTCCATCTGGTGTAACTTCCACTTCATCTTAGCTACAAGGGATATGATAGTTCTGATTGAAGTGTATCTAGCTACATGAGAAAACGTCTCTTCATAGTCAATGCCTTCCTTTTGAGAAAAGCCACGAGCAAAAAAAATTCCTTTATATTTCTCAATACTTCCATTGGCAACATGTTTTATCTTGTATAGCCATTTGGAAGATACCACATCCTTGCTCTTTGGTCTGGGAACTATTTCCCATACATCATTCTTTATAATGGATTGGTATTCTTCTGTCATGGCATCTTCCCATTCTTTGTTCTGAATGGCTTCTTCAAAGCAGGTAGACTCCTTCTCTAAGAGATCACACATCATAGCCATATAAATGGAGAATGGCTTGGGTTTCTTGACTTGTCTCATGGTTCCTTCGGGGGCACCATACTTCTCTCCATGTTGAATAAGTTCCCTTTCCCAAGCTGGCTTTCTTTTGTGGGAGATTGTCATCTGGGGAGGTTCTTGAGATTCTATTATGTCATTATATTCTAGAATCTCCTCATCAGGGGAAGTTATGACTTCCATCACTGGTTCTGCAACTCTGGGAGCCACAAGTTCTTCTTCATATACTTTCTCAAGTTAACATCTTCTTGATTTCTTGAGAGATGCATCTTCATCAAAGGTTACATCTCTGTTGATCTCAATATGATGGTAACCTGGTATATAAATTTTGAAGTCCTTGGAGACCTCATAGTATCCAACAAATATTCCCTTCTTTCCTGAAGGGTCCAGCTTGGTTCTCTTCTCTTTTGAAATGTGTACAAACACTGGACAACCAAATATTTTGAGATGGCTTACTTCTGGCTTCTTTCCGGAGAACATCTCTCCAGGGGTCTTGAACCCAAGTGAATTATGGGACAATTTGTTCTGTACATACACTAATGTTCTTGCTGCTTCTACCCATAAGTGCATTGGAAGATATTGATCATGGATCAAAGTATTCACTGCTTCCATTTTAGTTCTATTCTTTCTTTCTACTACACCATTTTGTTGAGGATTGTAGGGAGTGGTGAGCTCCTTATTGATCCCAACATATTTACAAAAGTTTACAAACTCTTTTGAGGTTTATTATCCTCCATTATCTGACCAAAGTATCTTGATCTTTCTTTCTGAGAGATTCTCTATCAAGGCTTTGAATTCCCTGAATTTACCGAACACTTCATCTTTTGATTTCAAAAATTAAGCTCAGTGTTATCACTGAAATTTCGTCTGCACGGGGCGATAAGAACTCCGCATCGTCAAAACAGAACTGGAGTCATTCATGGCACAGGATTAATTCCACAACATTGCAAAAAGGTCAGAAAACTATACAAATGACCAAAAAATTTGAAAGGCGCTTTACATCATCTGAGTGCGTGCGCGTATGCGTGTAACAGAAGCGTACAAAGCGCGCATATGTGCACAAGGCGCGGCTGTTGGCTGAAAAACCCGCGCGCCTGCTAAACGATGCATTTATTGAAATTGGTCGGCCTCCCAACCACTAATGGATCAGCTCCCAAGTCGATTTGACACCAAATCCGAGCTCAATCCTCATGGTGGGCTGGTCAAAGACCTAATTGAGCCCTAAAGAGCCCCTTTTCACATTCAAAAGAGGTCACATAATAACCCAATGCTTGGCTATAAAAATCCATGAATGACCACCATTTTCTTAAGGAATTCTTTGTATTGTTATGCTGCTGAGATTGCTAAGGACTCATTCTTTGGCAATACACATCACAAGCTACATTTCATAGAGCTATTCACCCCTCACTTGAGTGAATAAGCTTGGATTTCTTTCACCCACATTTTTCATGTTTTCATTGTAAGGAGAGCAAGCTTTGAGGGCCTCAAGAGCCTTCCATTGGGGAAAGAAGGGACCCAAGTCCCCTTTCTTCTTTGTGCCTTTGGATTTCATCAACAGATCAGCTTATACATTGGTGATATTGGTCCATTTGTCTCTATTTTTCATTTTCTCATATGCTTTTAGTTTTTATTTGTTTTAGTTTA
>ML782504.1:73238-87075 GCA_009831015.1 Picea engelmannii
TATATATATATGTGGGCCTCTCAGGCCACCTGAATGTTTACATACACAAAAATACATTGGCCCACAGGCCCGTTCCACATCATGGTACAAAAATCGGCTCACCAACCTATCAAAACAATATACAATACAATCAGGGGGCCTTTATCGCACCCCCAGCTGCCCCTCCCTCAGGAGGAGGTGGTGGCCCACCCCTACCTTCCCCAGGCGGTGGTGGTGGCACACCTGCAGGACCCTCCTGCCCCGGCGGCAGGCATCCACTGGTCATGGCAGCGAGCACAGCTACTCGTCGCATGATGGACCACCATAGTGGCAGTAACCCGATACACTGCTCCAGGAACTCCTCGTCCTGGATACGGATCCACATGCCCTCAGGCACGTCCCGAAACACCATCTCAAACCGACAAAGTATATCATCCAACTCCCCGCACCAGGGTCATCAAATCGGCACCTCCTCGCCGGTCTCGCAGGATTTGCAGGTCGCCCCACATCCTCATCCCATCCGTGTCTCTCTCCACGTGGCGGTCTCCACTCTGGCTGCACCGACGGTCTGTACAACTCCACCTCACGCCCGCGAGGTGCCAAATCTGCACATGCACCAAACAAGCAACAACAGATGGTGTCAGTGTCTCTACATCAAACATATGCATTGGTATATCAAAATCACAACATAAGTCAAAACATATATAAATACACAGCATACCTTTGTGACCAAAAACCTCCCCAGGAGGCAGTACCATATCCGAGTCCCCCCGGAAGTCCACCCCAGCATAGGGAAACTGGAGTATAACCTGCGGCATCTGCCGCCATATCTGCGCCGCCTGCGCCGTGAAATAGTGTCCGCCTTCGCCACCACCGTGGCGAACCAAAATCTGTGACCACCGCCTCAAGCGTGGCTCTCGTACCCCTGGTGCCTCTAGTAACACCCTCGGGCGCAGCATCGACACCCTCTCCAAGAAAAAGGCCACTAGGATGGAGCCAAAAGTGAACTCCCCGGTGCCTCTAGACTGACAATGGTCCAGCTGCGCAATCATCTACGCATGTAGGGTCAACCCCCAGGCGAATCGCTCACGGCCCACCACTACCCTCTCCATCAGAATCAGCTCTCCACCACTAATCCGGTGGGGCGCTCAGGATCCATATACCCGAACTATCATCACTGCTATGAAACGATGCAGCAGGGCATCTATCCCACTGATGCTCACTGCCATCCCAGTCATATAATGCTCCCCTGAGCAGTATCGCTCGTCGACCGTCCGCAACTGTGTGTCCCTCGGCAACACAGGATCTGCCGGCAACGGTGTTCCCCGGAAGGGGATCCCCGTCAAGAAGTAGATGTCCTCCACCACAGTGAAGGCGATCTGCTCTCCTCGCACGAGGAAGCAGTGTCGATTTGGGCTCCACATCTCGATCAAAAACTGGAGCAAATACTCCTGTGACCATATCAGAGGGCACTCAAAAAACTTTAGCAACCCACTGGCTGCTAAAGACGCTCGCACTGCAGGCCTCGCATCGGCCACAACATCTCGTAGTTGTGACCAGTCCCGCTCACGCCACCGCACATCCATGGTCACTGCTCGCCACCTGCACACAACCCAGAGTCCTATATTAGCTTAGGCAATCACCCAATACATCAAATAAGCTAAATTTTCACCCTGAAACCTTGTCTCAAAGGCGCGGTTTTACCACCCACAGGCGCGCACACATGCGCACCTGTTCACTATACAGGGCACATGTGTGTGCGCCTGTTTTTCCCACAGGCGCGCTCATGAGCGCGCTTGTTCACCATACAGGCGCGCGCTAAGGCGTGCCTGTCCAACCCACAGGTGTGCTCTCGAGCGCGCCTGTTCACCCCATAGGCGCGCACTCATGCGCGCTTGTCTACCCTACAGGCGCGCCCCTAGGGCGCGCGTTAAATTCCTTCTCACGCGCACACATGCGCGCTTATTCAGTGTACAGGCGCGCACTCATGCGCGCCTTCCACTGAGTTTCCCGTGCATGTGGGCCCATCCTCTACGCAAAAACCCCCTAAACCTCCCGTATGACCCCCCGTACCTACCCTGCCCAAAAATTGGAAACCTATAGCTATGCAGGATGTTCAGACCACTAACCTGAAACTCACACGCCGTGAATTGGGTACCTCGTGCTCTCGGAATCACGCAATCTCCTCTGACTCTGCTCAGAAACTCACTGAAGCAGCAGGTACAAATGAGGTGGCAATGTGGCCCTACAGCTATATATAGGCCTTTTTCCAAACTTCCACTCACCATTCTGGGAGCCCACGACGTCCATTTCTGGAACCGTCTTCAGCCACGGGATTAGCATCCCGCCACCTACATAATGACTGTACCCGGGCCACTTTTCATCCTAAGCCCCCGGGGCACCTTTTTTTCATATCATGGCCAGGTACGCACGCACATTGTCACATTTATCTCATACATGTTCATATTTGTTATTATCTTCAGATATGGTTCACTCTGGGTATTTGGTTGTTCTGTGTGCAGGTACTTGGTCATCATCTCTCCACATCATTCCTTTAGGTATATACTCAACACTGGCATGTAGTCTCTCCCGCTGTATTGCATTTACATTCCCAGTCACACCCCCTGATTTTGGCCTTTAGGATACCCTTTTTCCGGCTCTGCAGTACTCACACCTCCATTTGCATTTTTGGTACTGGTACCCGGTAGTTTTCTTACCCACATGAGTCGTCTCATTCATAGCACCTTTTTGCACTTTTGACACTCATGCTTCTCTTTATTACCCTTTAGGGATGGGAGTCCCGATAGTCTTTCATCATGTTGCGAATTAACCACATACTTCTTCTCCTCATTTTGCTAGCTTCCCATATGGACTCCCAACTTGTCGCTTTATGGTTATGTTCTTTTTACCTGCACCTCCACAGGATCATGAACCCACCATTTCACCCACCACCAGTTTGCCCATCTGCGAACCTATCTTCATCTCACCTACCTCATATAGAAACTCGCCAATGGGGCCCCCACCCTTCACCAGTTTTCCCATAAATATTTTCCCTCCCTAGGGCACTCGTTTCACACTGGGGCACCCGTTTCTGTATTTTGTACATCTTTCCCACATTTATTCATTATTTCTTGTACAAACGCCTTTTTCCAGTCTTTTCTTTTGTCGTCACTGTTGGCGACCTACTTTCCTTTTGGGCCACACGCAACCCATGTCACCCTTGGTTGGAGCATCACTTCTCATTTACCCCCGCCGACATCGTCTATATCTTCAGAATACTACTCAGGTCACTTACCTTTATCCTCTGAATTTGTTCACCTTGTCCCGCCTCTGGCACAACTTATCCCTGATCTTGTCGTCCCCCTGACACTTGATCTTGTCACACGGTTGCGTCCACGCCTTCTATCATGCATCCTCCAACCAAGGGCAGACTGGAGTCTTCCCACTTTTTGACTTCGTCCATGTACCTCTACCACTTCCTCACCATAGTAGATTCCGTGAATCCCTTTGCTTCTAGGAGTCGCGTCCTCCTTTTGTCGACATCAACACACTTTTCCAATAGGGCGACAGTATCTTGATTCTCATTTTCCATTTAATGAGAGATCTCGAATGACACAGGGGGAAACACCATTGCTCCCTGATGTCGTTGACCCCCATAACATTTGATGCCAACACTTTCTCATGTTGCGGTGGGTCTTACTTTGCGACTATTGCAGTTTTTGTTATCAGTTGCTGAATACCTCTGAACTTGCTTGGGCCACCAATGCCCACATCACCGTCGTTGTTTACTTCTGCGACCATTACCGCTCGTTCATAGTATGTTCCTTTGCAGAATTGTATTCTGCCTTTATCATTCCTCCCCCGAGGGCACTGCAGCTGTCTACATCAACATTTCAGACATTTTTTCTTCAGAGTTACATTACACGAGCATGGGGCATGCCCGCCTCGTTTGTACACACTTTTATATTGATACACACCTTGTGGAAAGTCGGGATCTACAGGTTCCTTTCTTCTCCAACGGATCGCTCTACGCAGTCCCATTCTTTCTCTCCCTTACAACACCATCCTCAGTAAAAGAAACATTGATGGATTTCGGCTATACGTTTTGGTCCTAACCTCATCCATCAGGGGGCATCTGTTATCACTGAAATTTCGTCCGCACGGGGCAACAAGAACTCCGCATCGTCAAAACAGAACTGGAGTCATTCATGGCACAAGATTAATTCCACATTGCAAAAAGGTCAGAAAACTATACAAATGACCAAAAAATTTGAAAGGCACTTTACATCATCTGAGTGCGCGCGCGTATGCGTGTAACAGAAGCGTACAAAGCACACAGATGTGCACAAGGCGCAGCTGTTGGGAGAAAAACCCGCGCGCCTACTAAACGACGCATTTATTGAAATTGGTCGACCTCCCAATCACTAATGGATCAGCTCCCAAGTCGATTTGACACCAAATCCGAGCTCAATCCTCATGGTGGGCTGGTCAAAGACCTAATTGAGCCCTAAAGAGCCCCTTTTCACATTCAAAAGAGGTCACATAATAACCCAATGCTTGGCTATAAAAATCCATGAATGACCACCATTTTCTTAAGGAATTCTTTGTATTGTTATGCTGTTGAGATTGCTAAGGACTCATTCTTTGGCAATACACATCACAAGCTGCATTTCATAGAGCTATTCACCCCTCACTTGAGTGAATAAGCTTGGAGTTCTTTCACCCTTATTTTTCATCTTTTCATTGTAAGGAGAGAAAGCTTTGAGGGCCTCAAGAGCCTTCCATTGGGGAAAGAAGGGACCCAAGTCCCCTTTCTTCTTTGTGCCTTTGGATTTCATCAACAAACCAGCTTATACATTGGTGATATTGGTCCATTTGTCTCTATTTTTCATTTTCTCATATGCTTTTAGTTTTTATTTGTTTTAATTTAGTTTTTGTTTATAGCTTTGTTGTTTTTCTTTCTAACCTTTTACTTCACAATTTTCATGCCTAGCATAGCCCAACTGGGCATGTAAGCACTCTTAATTTGCTCACCTAGTGACGAATTGGGTGCAAACACCCAGATTTTGCGAGAATAGTCATCAATAAAAGACACATAGTATGCATACCCACTGATGGAGGTTGATGGCATTGAGACACATACATTTGTGTGAATGAGCTCTAGGACTCCTTCTGCTTTACTGTCTCTCTTCGAGAAAGGGTTCTTGATGTTCTTTCCTTGTGCACATCCATTCCACACACCTTCATGGTCAACCTTGAATTCTGGTATACCTGTGACTTCCTTTCTTACATATGGTAATGCCTTGTAGTTGATGTGAGCTAGTCTTCTATGCCAAAGTTCACATGGAATCTCAATGGAATGAGTCAAGGCTGCTTCCGAGTGACCCTTTAGCTTATACAAGCCACCTTGTTCTTTTCCAATAACGATTGCTTCTTCTATGGTTTTTCCTTTGAGCCACATAAGAAATTATCCATCTATGAAAGCAACTCTGAATCCTTTCTTCTCTAAAGATGAGATAGAAAGTAGGTTCTTTGTTAAACCGGGTACATATAGTATATCCTTCATCTTCATTGGGGTCCTTGAATCAAGTTTGTAATTTGATTCTCCTACTCCTTTGATAGGGTACTGGTAATTGTCTCCAATTGTAACTTTTTGGGGAAAGTTATTTTCTGTAAGGAAAGAGAGAATGTCTCTTTTACCTTTCATGTGCTTGGAAGAACCACTATCTATGAGCCAAGTGTCCTCACCAAGTGACACTAATCCTGAGAGGGAAGAGATTAAGACATATTATTCAATCTGTTCTTTTATCATCTTTGTGGGTGGCTATTCATCTTCAACTATATGGGCATAGTGCCTCTTGTTTCTATTATTGTATTCTTCTCTTCTAGTTGGACAATTATTAGCAATATGTCCCATCTTGTCATAATGGTAACATTGGTAGGATGAGAAATCTTCTTCTCTTCTTTGACCTTTCTGAAACTTCTGGAATCTCCTTGGAGGGTGAGATTCTTTATGGATGAATTATTTTGGGAAGTGAGACTCCTTATGTTGATGAGTTTCTTTCTGGAAGTAAGACCTCTTCCTTCCTCTTTTAGTATGAGTAGCTAGGGCTTGATATTCATCTCTTGATATAATTTTTTCTCGGTTACCTACTCTTGCTTCTTCTTGAATGCATTCTTCCCAAAGACTGTCAAAGTGTAGTTTCTCCTTTCTGGCACAAATAGTTTGGATGAATGCATCCCAAGGTCTTGTGAGACCATTAAGGGTTGTCATTATGAGTTCTTATTCATCTAAAGTATCACCAATTTCTTCTAGTTGTTCCATGAATTGTGATATTCTAGAGAAATATTCCTGAACTATTTCTCCTTTCTGCATCCTTGTCTTTTTGAGTTGAGTTCTTAGATTCATCTTTTGGTTGATGTTATTTCCTTCATACATTCTAGTTAGGGAATCAAACATTTATTTTGGAGTTTTCTTTGAAGCCACTTGAGGAATCAAGTGATCTTTAATAGATTCTACAATGATTCTTTTGGCCCTAACTGTGTCCTTTTGGTGTTTTTCTTTAGCTGCAACATCGGTAGGTTTTGGTACATCTTTTTTAATGAATATTCCTAGGTCATTCTCTTCAAGAATGAGTCCAATCCTATACTTCTAGGCACAAAATTTTTCCACACCTTCTAGCTTGTCAACAAGTTTAGTGCTTACAAACATCTTGACCTGGAGCTAGGAAACTGACCAAAAATTGAAAATGTTCAGAATTTAATTATGAACTTACTAGGAGGTGCGCTTGGCTGAGACGAGTAGTCTGATGCAGTTAGATTTTAGAAAATCCAATTTTTTCCCCTTCAAACTGGACTAGCGGAATTATGGACTGGTACTTCTGGTACTAGTTATGGTTTCCTGGTTTTCTATTTTTTCTGGTACTAATGAAAAATAGGGTTTCATTTTTTGGGAGTTCTATCCACTGAAAAATGTGCTGAGGCTGCCAAAGAGTTCACTAGGATAGGGATCACTTTCTTGATGATTTTTAGGCTGAAATTCCTCTTCAATAGAAAACCCTAATTTTTCTTGTCTAGTGAAACATGCTCTCTTCATCTTAGCTCTGATACCATGTTAAGTTTTGAGTTATTATTAGGTTTATTTTCAATTTACTAGATAACAATAGCATAGGTAGGATCACTGAGAGAAACACAATCACAATATACACAACATTTATCCTAGGAAACTCTCAAGGGGGAGAAAACCCAACAAAACTTCTTTAATATAGATAGCCAATACAATACCAAGACAATAAACCAAAAACAATAGAGAATATCCAAAACTGAGTAATGCGCCTCTCTCTTCCTTCTTCTCCCAACTGCAGCAAGGCATGAAAGAGGAAATGGATTCCTTGGCAAATAACCAGACTTGAGACTTGGTTTAGTTGCCTGCAGGAAAAAGAGCATTGCAGAATAAATGGGTTTACAAGTTGAAGGAAGAAGATGGAGAAGACAAGCGCTACAAGGCTAGACTTGTTGTAAAGGGGTTTCCACAAAAGAAAGGTATAGATTTTGATGAAATATTTTCTCCTGTTGTTAAAATGACTTCAATTAGGACTATTTTAAGTCTTGTGGCAGTAGAAGATTTGCATNTCTTGAACAGTTAGATGTAAAAACAACTTTTCTCCATGGGGATTTGGAGGAAGAGATTTATATGCAACAACCATAGGGGTATGAGGTCAAAGGGAAGAAGAATTTGGTATGCAGGTTGAATAAGAGCTTGTATGGCCTAAAGAAATCTCCAAGGCAGTGGTATTTGAAGTTTGACATGTTTATGACGGAACAGGGTTATAGTAGATGTCATTCCGATCACTGTGTTTATTTTAAAAGGCTAGAAAATAGAAGCTATATTATCTTGCTATTGTATGTAGATGACATGCTTGTTGCAGGGTCTAATATGTAGGATATAAATATGCTCAAAAAGAAATTAGCCAATTCATTTGCGATGAAGGATTTGGGTGCTGTAAAGAAAATCCTTGGCATGAGAATAACAAGAGACAGAAAAAATCACAAATTGACATTGTCTCAGGGTGAGTACATAGAGAAGGTGTTGGAGAGGTTTAGAATGCAGAATGAAAAACCAGTTAGTACACCTTTGGCCAACCATTTCAAATTAACTAAGGAAATGTGTCCCAAGACACAGGAGGAGATAAAATACATGTCCAGGGTCCTTTATTCATCAGTAGTTGGTAGCTTGATGTATGTAATGGTTTGCACAAGACCAGATATTGCACATGCAGTGGGAGTAGTGAGCAGGTATATGAAAAATCTAGGTAAAGAACATTGGGAGGCAGTAAAGTGGATTCTCAGGTATTTGAGAGGTATTTCTACTCATACATTATGTTTTGGAGGTTCAGACACTTTTCTACAGGGATATGTCGATTCAGATATGGCAGGTGATAAAGACAACAAGAGGAGCACCACATGGTATGTTTTTACTATAGGTGGAACAACAGTAAGATGGATTTCGAAACTGAAAAAGGTTGTTGCACTTTCAACAAAAAAGGCAGAGTATGTCGCTACTACAAAGGCTAGTAAAGAGCTGATTTGGTTACAAAGGTTTATGGAGGAATTGGGAAAGAAGCAGGAGAATAACAGGTTGTACTGTGACAATGAGAGTGAAATTCATCTTGCAAATAACTCAGCCTTCCATTCGAAGAATAAGCATATACAGTTGAGGTACCACTTGATACGATTCACCTTGGAAGATGGACGTTTGAAGTTGGAAAAGATACACACTAGCCAGAATCCCGCAGACATGTTAACAAAGGGAGTAACCAGGGAGAAATTGAGTTCCTGCTCAGTTTCAGTTGGTCTTCAAGAATGAAGATGAAGATGAGAAATTTGTCAGGTCCAAGAAGGTTCAGAGTCCAACATATACAATAGCGGTGGATTTGTTGAGATCGATCTCTAAGTGGGAGATTGTTGGTTGTGGAGCCTGATTATCTTCCTGATTCAGAGGTCTTTTACTTTCAGCCGTGTTTATACCCCATGAAGTATTTATGTAGTGTCCCCAAGGCCGAGCCCCGTTGCAAATCATGATATATGAAATGAATTGTAAACATGTCTATAGGCTGGTGAGCCATGTTTTGTATAAGCTGGTAGGCTTATGTGTTTGTTAGGCCATGGAGCCTAAGTGTTGAAGGCCAGGAGCCTACTGATGTACATGTATGTATGCAAAATGATTAATAAAAATATAAACACCGCCAGGTGCAGACCGACCACGATGAATGAGTGAAGGGGGACTGAGCGTCCACAGAGTGGGCAAGGGATTAGGGACTAGAAGGTGGGAAAAAGGGGCTAAGTGTTGAGCCTAGGGGCTAAGCCTAGGGGGCTTAAGCCTGGTTATAATATTTTAATATTATTTCCCAAAAGACATGTGTATTTTATTTTATCCTAAGTTCCTGGCAAGGGAAAATGTGCAAAAGGGATGCATGCTATGGGAACACATGCATTTTCCAGGGTGACAAGTGTCAACTCTGATGCATGAAAATATAATAGCCGAGATGAACCGTGGGAGGGGGATCTTCTCCATTCTACCTGACCGTTTGAGCGTGAACTAGTCTGAACTCTGCAAGATTACCCTTGTACCATTCTGAAACAAAAACCGTGATACGATCCCGTGATTGTGGAACCCGTTGGGGAAGCGCATGTTTGTTTTTCCCAATTGGATGTTGTGGCCACGCAGTGCTGGACTGCGTGTAGCATACTGACCATATTAATCTTGTGTTGAGCTTGTATATGACCTCTCTTCTAGTGAGGGAGGTGACGGTGGTTTGGAAGAAGCAGGTTGTCAGGCCTGTGAGCAACTCTTTCCAGGTGAAAGAGTTTGCTGGGAAGCGGTTTTTTCCAGAGAGTGTCTAGCACCAGCTTCAGACTCTGATACTTCCTGATCCAGCCTGTTGTCGAGACCAAAGAGGAGGTTAGCACCGATGGAATGTGCATGTGATGGTGTATACTCCTGGGCGGAATAGGCATGTGGGGAATGAGAGTCTAGTAGTAGTGGGCGTAAGATGGCATCTTTGGGAAGAATCCTTCCAGATATTTCTGTGTTGTTTCTCTGTAACCCCAGCCTAGCCTAGGATTCCTTGCCTTGGGGAGGAGCTCGGTCCCATCTCGGGGGTGATCCACTGTTGAGATGATGAGCAGTGTGGTCTAAGGCAGGGAGGTTCGTGGAAGGCCTGCACTTGGTTGGTGGATTTCACCACTGTTACAAGATAAGTATCTAACTATGTTCTTATCACATTTTGCATGAATGTGCTACATAAATTATCATGATTTTCGATGTGTATATGAATTACTGTTAAATGCTATGGATTGTTAATCGTAGCAGTAAAATTATATGTTTTTACTCTGAGTTAAATGTATTTCACTACTTGAATGCATGTGATTATATAATGCATGTACAAATTATGTAGAAGTGCGTGTACAGATTGTTACATGGTGCATTATAAGCTCTGGGTAAGCAAAAAGGTACACTACAAATTGGTATCAGAGCCAAGGTTTCGACACTGAGCCTAGATGGGCCAGTGGAGAAGTATTTGGACCGAGAATGTGAAGAGAAATTGGGCCTGAAATGGCCAATTTCGGACCTTGGGTTGTTCCAGAGTGTCAAGTAGTTGCTTGACTGTGCTTACGAGCTTAGGAGGTTTAGCGGTGCAGTGAAACTGCAACCGGTGTGGTCTATGGCCATGGGGAGACAGGTCTCTACACCAATGGTGTTAGAACCTTAGGATCTATTTGGGAGGGAAGGTGATCTCTCGCGACCGTCGGATTTGGAAAATGTGCGTAGGAATTAATTTTTTTTTTTTTTTTTTGAAATACATAGGAATGTGGGAAAATCACGATATGCGAAATTCAGAATTGGTTAGGAACCGTTTGAGCCGTCAGATCTCGGCCAGAAAACCCATCAGCCATATGATCTATCTGGAGACGTCCTAAGGTTAAATCTTAGTGATTAAAGGCGAAAGCCCGAAATAGATCTAGATCGTCCGAAAGACAGAGGACACGCGTCGTGAGATTTTCCATTTCAGGAAATCGGGAATCGTGATATCGGGAGTCCTGGTAACAAGGGATCGAAACTTTCCAGGATGGAAACTCCTGAATAGTCGTGGACCGTCCGATTTGAGATGGCCACGTGTTGCGAGACTAACTGTTGCGAGGATCAGGGATTCAAAAGTTTCGATGACAAGAACTCAGACTTTCGTCATGATAAATCCAAACCACACTGTCGAGACATTAGCGTGTGACTAAGTCCCGGTGAACGGATGAGATTCCTTCGAGAAATCTCAGAATCTGTAAAGACCGTATGATGTGAGAAAGATCTGAGCGTTGGATTTACGCGTGGAATTTCATATCGAGGATTGGGTGTTAGAAATCCCGACATCACTACAACGGGAATCACAAAATCGCAAAATGCGATATCCTGATGGACAAAAGAACCATGTGGGGGCCACAGGATCTGAGAAGTGGACAGGTGGCACGCCGTTTCGGGTTTTCACGGCAAGAAGTCCCGAAAAGTTATGCATTTAGGATTCGCGATATTGCGAACCCTGAAACGCCGATGGAGTGAGAGACCGTTGAATAGTCAATCGCGCGGGTGTATCGGAGAAATGAAATATTGGGGATCCTGGTGACAAAGGGTTTATTCATTTTGGAGTCGCGAACCGCGAACCCTGATAAGTGGGAGCCAGCTGTCAGCCAGTCGAGATTCGGAGAATCGGGAATCGCGGGGACAAGAATTCCATGCATTGTGAAGCTCCGAACCCCGAAACCCCGGCGAGAGGTTTGACTACGGTCACGAGGTAGAGGTCATGTGGACCAGGAGCTAAGCCAGGAGGGCTAACGTGTGAATGACACGTCGGGATTCAGAGAATTGCGAACCCTGAGGACATGTGCATTTGGACATTGGGAAGTCCGAAACTCCGATGGGAGGTATGATTGTGGTCATATAAGGGAGGTCGTGTGAACCACGAGTCTAGCCGGAGAGTTAAACGAGAGTTCGCCAGTACCGAAACTCTGAAATACCGAAAACTGAAGTTTCGAACACCCAAAAGATAGAGAGCTGAACAGAGCTCAGAAAATTCGTGAAATTGAAACACTTTCTTAAAATCGATTGTCACAAAAGATGAGGAATTGTCAAGAAAACAAAGGCTCGACAAATTCGAGTTGTCTGCGCATTATATTGTAGAAGACTGACGAGTGCCAGAACTGTTTAGGAAATTGCCTCAAA
Source organism: Picea engelmannii (assembly GCA_009831015.1). Classification (NCBI taxonomy): domain Eukaryota; kingdom Viridiplantae; phylum Streptophyta; class Pinopsida; order Pinales; family Pinaceae; genus Picea; species Picea engelmannii. Next base: position 85,489 of record ML782504.1, read on the forward strand.
CACAAAGAAATGGGAGAGATACATGATACTTCCAGTTCAAGAAACTTATTTAAAATGAAATGTCTTTTTATTTTGTCCGAACTGGCTTATACATATTGTGGATTGTTCGTGAAAGTTTAATGGACTGACAAAATTCGAATTGAATTGCACAGTGCATGTGCAGAGTTCAACGAAGGTTAGGATTCCAGTTAACCAACGTCGAGTATGGAGTGGGGAAAAGTACAGATTAACCCTGAAATAGAAGATGAACGGGAAGGAAAGGATGTTAACCTGGGAGTCGAAGGATCGAACTCCAATGGGCATGGAAAATAAAAGGATAAGGAAGAACACATAATGAAAATCCTTGAAGGATTGCAAATAGAGGCAGAGGCTCACTGAGATGATAGCCGAAATCTTATGAAAGTCAGGGACCGACAGGGTGCATTAAACTTAAATTTTTTGAAGAGTCTAGAAAGAATAGAGAAGAAACTCGAGAAAGGAAGAGACTCAAGTACGACAGGGAGTCGCAGAACCCATGGGAGAAGAAGTAGGTCGAGGAGTGGTAGCCGACATCTTAGTCGCTCCCAAAGACATTCTGACAATAAGACACACAGTAGTTCAAGCCCGTCCCCTACCAGAAAACATCGAAGATCTGGAAAGGAGGAATTGAAAGAAGAGATGAACAAGATTAAGCCTCCAACATTCAATGGAGAACATAAGAAGGAGGAAGATGTCGAGACCTGGTTGCTTGGCATGAAGAAATACTTTCAATTGCAGAATTATTCCACCCATGCAGAAGGAAGAATTGCAATGTACCAACTGAAAGGAAAAGCATCCATGTGGTGGGATCAGTTTGTGCAGGTGCAACACATCAGAGAGAAAGAGGTCACTTGGAAGGAATTCAAGAGGTATTTCGAGAAGAAATACATGACTAAAAGATACTATGACAGAAAGATGAAGGAGTTCTTTGAACTCAAGTTGGGCAGTATGACCATTGATGAGTATGAACAAAGTTTTCTGGAACTACTGAAGTATGTTCCATTCATCAAAGACGAGGATATTAAAATTCAGAGGTATCTGAGTGGACTGCCACCTTCCATTGGTGACAAGATTCAATACGATGATCCTAAGACCATTGAAGAAACCATAAGAAGGGCGAAATGCCTATACCAACAGCAGAGAGAAAAGCCTACCTTTCGGAAGGCTTGGGATGACCAGAAGAGGTTAAGAAAGAGTAGAGGCAGAAGGGAGACAAGCCTTCGTTTTTCAGAAACAGTCGTTAGGGAAAACCATTGTTTAGAGAGCCGAGAAGGACTGAAGAGGGAGCACAAATATAGAGACAAGCACCCATTCAGTGTTGGGGTTGTCAAGGAAACCACAAGTACAGAGACTGTCCCCATAAAAATGGTAAGGCGAGAACTGTACATAATGTTCAACAAGCTGAAATAGTGGAGGATATGGGCAGCAGAATGCCAAGGATCTACACAGCCCTGGACAATAAGCAAGCATAATTTCAATCGCACATGATTGAAGTGGAAGGTATGATCAACAACCGACCACTTGTTATTTTAATTGATTCAGGGGCTAGCCATAGTTATGTAGATCCTA
>ML782504.1:87125-97797 GCA_009831015.1 Picea engelmannii
GTTATTTTAATTGATTCAGGGGCTAGCCATAGTTATGTAGATCCTAGAATGGTGGAAAGTTTGCATCTAACGAAGAGAAAACATGAGAAGTCTTGGTTAGTGCAGTTAGCCACAGGGACCAAGAGGAAGGTCACTGAATTGGTCAAGTCCTGTTCAGTGGACATGAAAGGAATGAGCACTAAGGCTGAATTGAACATTCTGCCTTTAGGCTCATATGATTGCTTAATTGGGATGGACTGGTTGGACCAACACCATGCCCTTCTGGATTGCCGTAAAAAGAGGTTCACATGTCTGGACGAAGAGGGAAATCAGGTAACAATCCAAGGAATTCCCAGAGCCGTGGCTGTTAGAGAAATCTTAGCCATGCAGCTGAAGAAATGTTACCGGAAAGGCTGTCAATTATTTGCAGTCCGGATGGAAGAAGTATTCCAAGATGTGGTCTCAAATTTAGAAACCACAAGGTACTCAAAGAATTTAAGGACGTATTTCAGGAGGTGCCTGGACTACCTCCGAAGAGGGACATCGATTTTTCTATAAATTTGATGCCTGGAGCAGCCCCAGTTTCGAAGGCTCCTTATAGAATGAGGACACCAGAGCTGAAAGAGTTGCAATTGTAGATCGAAGAGCTACTAAAGAAAGGTTACATTCGTCCCAGTGTGTCACCATGGGGAGCCCCAGTCCTATTCGTGAAGAAGAAAGATGGGACGTTGAGGCTGTGCATTGAATTTCAACAGTTGAATAAGGTCACTGTCAAGAACAAGTATCCTCTGTCGAGGATTGATGATCTTTTCGATCAGTTGAAGGATGCGAAAATATTTTCGAAAATAGATCTCCGATATGGATATCACCAAGTGAGAATAAGAGATGAGGACATCAGCAAGACCGCCTTCAGAACAAGGTACGGTCATTATGAGTTTATAGTGGTGCCATTTGGATTGTCCAACGTACCTGCTGTCTTTATGTGCTTAATGAATGGAGTGTTCAGAAATTATCTGGACAAGTTTGTCATAGTCTTCTTGGACGATATCTTGGTGTATTCCAAGACAGAGGAAGAACATGAACAACACCTGAGAATGGTGCTACAGGTGTTGAGAGAACACCAGCTATATGCAAAACTGAGCAAGTGCTCCTTTAACCAAAGGTAGCTCCATTACTTGGGGCATATAATATCTGAAGAAGGGATCACTGTGGATCCTGAAAAGGTACATGCCATTCGAGAATGGCCAGTGCCAAGGAATGTGACAGAATTTAGATCTTTTATGGGTCTAGCAGGCTACTATAGGAGGTTTATAGCCGGATTCTCAAGGTGAGCCCATTCTATCACTTCTTTGCAAAGGAAGGGAAAGAAGTTCTAGTGGACTGAAGAATGTGAGAGCAGCTTTCAGCAATTGAAGCATTTGCTAACTAGTGCTCCAATCCTGAAGATTGCATATCCAAACAAGGATTACGTAGTTTGCACAGATGCATGTAAGGAGGTGTGGGAGGAGTTCTCAACCACGAGGGATTTGTAGTTTGTTATGAATCCCGAAAGTTGAAGGAGCATGAGAAGAATTATGCTACTCACGATTTAGAGTTGGCAGCAATCATCCATGCCTTGAGGAAATGGAGACATTACCTCATGGGCAAGAGATTTGAGTTGAGAATAGATCATAACGGTCTGAAATATTTATTTGATCAACCAACCTTAAATGCCAGGCAAATTAGATGGCTGGAATTTCTGTGTGAATATGACTTTGATATCAAGTATATCAAAGGGAAAGAAAATAAGGTGGCTGATGCAATCAACAGAAAAGTGCATGAATTACATGCTACAGCCATTAGCATGTACCATACTGAGATGAAAGACAGAATTTTGGAAGCTGCAAATGCTGATTTGCAGTACAAAAATCTAGTAGCAAAGTTACAACAACATGAGAGACCACATACCAAGGAAAGTTACACCTTGGGAACTGATGGTTTACTTCTACATAAGAACATAGTATATATACCCAATGTCCGAGAATTGAAGTTGGAAATTCTAAAAGAGATGCATAACGTGACTTATGCTGGACATCCTGGATATCAAAAGACTGTGGAAGCAGTCAAAAGCCATTATTTTTGGCCGGGTTTGAAGAAAGAAATTGCTGAATACATCGCCAGATGTATGGAGTGCCAAAAGGTTAAGGTTGAGCATAGACACCCAGCAGGAGTGATGCAGCCTTTACCTATTCCTGAGTGGAAATGGGATGTGGTAACAATGAATTTTATCATAGGATTGCCCAGAACAAGCAAGCAGCATGATTCAATCATGGTGGTGGTGGACAAGCTTACTAAAGCTGCCCATTTTATTCCACTAAAAATCACCCACAGAGCAGCAGCGGTTGCTGCTATCTTTTTAAAAGAAGTTGCACGCTTGCATGGAATTCCTAAGACAATTGTGTCTGATAGGGACCCAAAATTCACTTCGAATTTCTGGAAAGGACTATTCAAAGGATTCATAACGAATCTGAACTTTAGTACAACGTATCATCCTGAGTCTGATGGACAGGAATAAAGAGTAAATAGAGTAATAGAAGACATGATGAGAATGTATGTGATGGATAAACCATCAAGGTGGGAAGACTACCTGCATTTGGTAGAATTCGCCTACAATAATGGGTATCATACATCTCTGAAGATGCGCCCATTTGAAGTACTTTATGGAAGAAAGTGAAACACTCTAGTGAGCTGGGATAATCCAGCTGACAGAGTAGTAGTTGGACCTGAACTACTCAAAGAGATGGAAGATCAAATGATAAAAATCAAATAGAATCTGAAAGCTACCCAGGACAGGCAGAAAAGTTACACTGATAGTAACAGAACCCATAGAGAATTCAAAGTGGGTGACCATGTTTTCCTGAAAGTGAAAACTAACAGGAGTTCCCTGAAGCTGGGAAGTTGCGCCAAGTTGGCAGCAAGATTTTGTGGGCCATTTGAGATCCTGGAAAGGATTTGGCCAGTTGCATACATGCTTGCATTATCTGCATCTATGAATGTACATAATGTGTTTCATGTTTCACTACTTAAGAAATATGTACCTGATGCTAATCACGTTATCGATTGGACTGTGATTTAGGTGGAACCAGAAGGTGTCCTGCAAGTGCATCCTGTGCGCATATTGGACAGGAAAAGAAAATAGCTCTGGAATCGAGCTATAGATCTTGTAAAGGTCCAGTGGACCTGGTACGGTCCTGAAGATGTGACATGGGAGCATGAAGAAGTAATGCGGGCAGATTACCCGCATCTTTTTGAAAATTTTGAAAGACTTGCAGAGACAGTGTAAGTTGCACTGAGGACAGTGCAAAAATAAGGGGAGGGGGATTGTAGTGTCCCCAAGGCCGAGCCCCGTTGAAAATCATGATATATGAAATGAATTGTAAACATGTCTATAGGCTGGTGAGCCATGTTTTGTATAAGCTAGTAGGCTTATGTGTTTGTTAGGCTATGGAGCCTAAGTGTTGAAGGCCAGGAGCCTGCTGATGTACATGTATGTATGTAGAATGATTAATAAAAATATAAACACCGCTAGGTGCAGACCGACCATGATGAATGAGTGAAGGGGGATTGAGCGTCCATAGAGTGGGTAAGGGATTAGGGGCTGGAAGGTGGGAAAAAGGGGCTAAGTGTTGAGCCTAGGGGCTAAGCCTAGGGGGCTTAAGCCTGGTTATAATATTTTAATATTATTTCCCAAAAGACATGTGTATTTTATTTTATCCTAAGTTCCTGGCAAGGGAAAACGTGCAAAAGGGATGCATGCTATGGGAACGCATGCATTTTCCAGGGTGACAAGTGTCAACTCTGGTGCAAGAAAATATAATAGACGAGATGAACCGTGGGAGGGGGATCTTCTCCATTCTACCCGACCATCTAAGCGTGAACCAGTTCGACCTCTTCAAGATTACCCTTGTACCATTCCGAAACAAAAACTGTGATACGATCCCATGATTGTGGAACCCGTTGGGGAAGCACGTGTTCGTTTTTCCCAATTGGCTGTTGCGGCCATGTAGTGCTGGACTGCGCGTAGCATACTGACCAGAATAAGCTTGTGTTGAGCTTGCATATGACCTCTCTTCTAGTGAGGGAGGTGACGGTGGTTGGGAAGAAGCAGGTTGTCAGGCCTATGAGCAACTCTTTCCAGGTTAAAGAGTTTGCTGGGAAGTGGTTTCTTCCAGAGAATGTCCAGCACCAGCTTCAGACTCTGAGACTTCCTGGACCGGCCTGTTTCTGAGACCCAGAGAGGAGGTTAGCACCGATGGACTATGCGTGTGAAGGTGTATACTCACGGGCAGAACAGGCATGTGGGGAATGAGAGTCTGGTAGTAGTGGGCGTAAGATGGAATCTTTGGGAAGAATCCTTCCAGATATTTCTGTGCTGTTTCCCTATAACCCTAGCCTAGCCTAGGATTCCTTGCCTTGGGGAGGAGCTCGGTCCCAGCTCGGGGGTGATCCACTGTTGAGATGATGAGCAGTGTGGTCTAAGGCTGGGAGGTTCGTGGAAGGCCTGCACTTTGTTGGTGGATTTCACCACTGTTACAAGATAAGTATCTAACTATGTTCTTATCACATTTTGCATGACTGTGCTACATAAATTATCATGATTTCCACTGTGTATATGAATTACTGTTAAATGCTATGGATTGTTAATCGTAGCAGTAAAATTATATATTTTTACTCTAAGTTAAATGTATTTCACTACTTGAATGCATGTGATTATATAATGCATGTACAAATTATGTAGAAGTGCGTGTACAGATTCTTACATGGTGCGTTATAAGCTCTGGGTAAGCAAAAAGGTACACTACAATTTACACCCTAGAAGTATGTACACTCTTCCATGTGGGGGAGTGCAGAGGGGGGGTATCCCCTCTGCGGGGTCCGGGGGGGCTAGCCCCTTGGTTGGGGGGTTTGGGGGCAAGCGGGCCCCCAGCGGGGGTTGGGTGGCAACGTCCCCCGATGGGAGTTCGAGTGCGAAGCCCCTGAAGGAAAAAAATGTCTTGTAAATGTATATTGTAATTTCATTGTAAATCTGGACCATTCATTATAAGGTCGCAGATCTAACGATAGAAATTATGTTAGGGTTTTTTTCCCTAGAAGGCAACCCTCTGTTATGAGGGAAATGTATTGCAACTATATATGATGGTGAATATTGTATTTTGAGATAGAATACTGTGAGAGAAAGAAGAGGAAGTTATAACGGGTTTGCTATAGGTTGTATCGCTTCATATGATGGATAATAATAAATGAAGGACCTGACAATTTCTATGGTGGACATAGCCCACACTGGGTGAACCATGTAAATTTGTGTCTCTATTGTATTGTGTATCTTCTGTGTTTTGTTTCCGCATTTGTTTTATTTTATTGCTCCACGGTCTTGTTTTTTCTAACAGTATCCATGGATTGAAATTTACATGTAAAAGACTGTTCTTCCCAATAGAGAAAATTGAGAAAGAAGCTTATGTAGAGAAATCTTAAGGTTTTGAAGTATACCAGAAAGAGACCTATGTATGCAAATGGAAGAATACCTTGTATGGATTCAAACAACTTAATGTAGAGTATCTCATATACAATAGAAGCATGGTGAGTACTTTCTATTAAAGAAGAAGTGATACCTTGATATGTTTCAGTTTGATCTTTGCCACAATGTCATGGGCTAGAAAGAAACAAAAGTTTGTTGCACTCAACACTACAGAAGATGAGTATATTATAGCTTGTGATGCTTATACATAAGAAATGTGGCTCCGTAAGTTGGTTTCTGGACCATCTGATCGGGTGATAAATTCGACCATGATATATTGTAATGATCCAAGCTATGTGAAGCTTTCAGAGAAACCAGTGTTCCATGACAGGTCAAATTACATTGAGATCAAGCATTATATTATCCGTGATAAAGTCCAGATGAGAGAAGTGGTTCTCCAATATATTTTCGAAGATGAGAAGATAACATATATTTTGGTAAAGCCTCTGTCCAAGATGAAAAGTTTGCATACTTAAGGGACAAACTAGGCCTCGTGTTGACGACTTCCTTATTGGAAAAAGGAAGTGATTAATCTCATGTTGGGAGGGAGCATTGATATTTTATTGATTTATGGACAGTCATTTTCCAACTCGAAAAATGGTCCAGGTTGGGAAATTCCTTTCCAGTTTGGAAAGTGGTTCGAGATTTTGACAGACATGCATTTTCCAGTTCGGAAAAATGGTCCAGATCGGACAATCATTTTCATAATGAAAATGGTCCGATAGATTGTTGATGTACCATAGCAATGATTCCCCTTGTGGCCAGTGTGGGGGAATGGTATAGGACAATCATTCTTCTTGGAAGTCACTCTAAGTAGTGGTCAAGTAGAATGGTTCGCCTCGCCAGACAGTCATTCTTTCGAAGTTCACAGTGGTGAGTAGTTTTGAAGAATGGTTCATTTTGGAGGTTGGTGCAGGACAATCATTTCCTTAGGAAATGGTCCAGAAAATCATTCCCTAGGGCATACTCATTCTCTCCAAGTTGCACTGTGATTAGTGCCGGAGGAATGGCCAATTCATGTGAATGGTCCAGGTTCAACAATCAGGGAGAGCCATTCCCTAGGGAAGACTCATTCTCTCCAGGTTGCACTATGATTAATATCGGAGGAATGACCTAGTTAGGTGAATGGTCCAGGCTCAAAAGTCAGGGAAATTTATTCTTCTATGCTTTGGAAGAATAGTCAAGATAGCCCATGGATGATGTTTTACTTTCTGAGGGAAGATGCTCTTCCATATCTCACATATGTGAGTGGAAGAATGGCCTAGATAACACAGTTTGTATCATAATATTGTTATGCAGGTTGATATCAGATGATATGATTGATGTAGAGACTGTATGTCTATGAACAATAGTTGTATGTCATTGTGGTGGATGTATTCCACTGGTTGTGACTATGTGTCACTGGTTAGTAGCCGTGTGCAACTAGGTGTGGTTGTGTATCACTAGATAGTAGTTGTGTACTACTATGGATAAACAAAGTTGTGTTCTATTGAATGACATTGTTTTGATTTCCATGGAGAATATCACTAGTGTTGGAGATGATTACTAGCTAGACGGATAGTCAATATGTTGATGGACAGACATTCCCCTTGTGGAAAACGGTCCAGGATAGTCATTCTTCTAGGATGTATGTCTGGATTAGAATAATAGTCCTTGTAGCCCATATCCTGGCTTCCAACATCTGTTGGAACAATTATTCTTCTAGGACATATGTCTGGATTAGAAGAATGGTTATTGTATCACTCTGTGGAGTGAGTGACTTATTCAACATCATGCCCGATTATCCAGATGGAGTATGGATTCGAGAGATGATGCAGTTGATGCTGTCAAATGATATTGATAGTGATGATGGTGATCATGGTTTTAGCATGAGATAGCCTGTGTGTCTATGATGATGCAACTGGTTGAATGGTTTGTTTATGCTCAATACCATTTCCTTTAATACCTCCCTATCTAGGAGGGAGTGTTGATATTATGGTATCTACAAGAGGTATTAACCTCCACGTGTAACCTCTGACAAGACTAGAATATTTCGAGAAGTAAGAGAAACCCTAAAACGTTCAATAATAACCCTAGGAGACAAGTCAGCTCAAGATAATATTTAATATTGAGTTATTAGCCTCCAGAAAGAGAAGTCGGCCTAGTCAAGTGAGATAGAATAGTATAAATAGAGGGATCTAGAGCTCATTTGTGACACACACTCTCACAACTGCATAAGACCAGTGGTGCGCAAGTTTGGAGAGGAACTGTAGCTGCAGTTGCAGCTGCTACAACTGCAGTTGTAGCTGCTACAACTGCCATTTCGATTTTGGCTTGGATTTTCTCTTTGTTATGGTTTGGACTTTCTTCCCGGTCTTTGTTTATCCTTGCTTGGTTTGCTACCTTGGTTGGCTATTGGATTGCTTTCAGAATTATTCTATCTTTCAAGGTTAAGGTGCTCGGGGGTGGCCTTTGTGCCTATGGTTGGGTGAGAATATTTATATATTGTCTATGGTGAAACGAGCATGCCTATTTTTCTAGTAGGCTTAACTGTTGTTCTTAGGCACCTTTCTATTTGTAATTTGAATTCTTAAGCACCTTTGTATTGATAATTTAAATTCTGGTTTGTTTAATTATTTGACTTGTGTGCACCCTTCTTTTCTTTTTCTTAATTTGTAGTGTTTTTTTTTCTTTCCAAGGAAATTATGAGTTTAAAATGACCAAAATCTTGAATGTGGTCAAGGAATTAATTCAAAGAATATTTGAAAATATGGTCTTGATGAATTGGCCAAAGGTTTCAAGAAACTTTGAAAAATTCAAAACGCAACTATGATACCAATTGAAATGAATAAAGTTCGTCTTCTAAATATGACATAAACAACTTGTCCATAAACTGAATATCCAAAATAAGTAACATAGCATAAAATAATCCATACAAATCAATATATTATATTGAATAAAATTTGAGAGATTCACGTTGATACAATGCCATGTGACAATGTACTTATATCATTGACTAGTCACAATGGATAAGGGGTCATGTCCCTCGGTAGATAGTGTCCTTTAGATAGGATATCTCCTTTAATTTATTATTAAATATCATTTATTATTGTTATTATTATTTATTGATGTTTATATATTTATGTTCATTACACACACATCATATAGAGATGAAAGATGTATAACAACATGAATGTTTTTATAATAATAGAGAAAAACACAATACTTTCAATGAAGTGGAAAATCCTATGTTCTAGTACTTTGATATTTTGAGAGAAATCAACCCCCATGGGTTGGGAAAATATACTCTTATGTATTGTACCATTTATCCCCTATTTATTCTTGATTTTCCCGCTTATAATTTTCTTACATGCCAAGGTACATGCATAAACAATGTTCCCATTTCCCATTAAAAACATGACTTCTTATGGAAGTTAAGGAATCTTGGTAAAAATAGACAATAATCAATTAGGATTGGTTCTTCCATGTTGCTAGCTAATCAACTAATCATGATAATTGAGTCCTCCTTGCTGCTAATAGCTTGTGGTTTGAATGAATTTGGGAAAGTTGAGATAAACAACAATCATACAATGCTTTACCACCTAATCATGCAAAATCATTTTGAAATTATTTAGCAACATAGGATATAATATAAATGCATATAAATAGAGAGAATAACATAGGCATTTTAACATATGTTGTTCACTGGATTTCTTTTCTTGTGAGTTTGGATTTGTCAACTTCTTTTCTTGTGAGTTTGGATTTGTCAACTTTGGGACTTCCCTGACTTGCCTTCCACTAAATATGCTTTCTGTATGGCACCATATTCAATGGTGAATTAGTCCACATATCTCAAATATGGAATTTCCCATTTTGATGCATAAATAAGAGCATTCTTACTTCCACTATTCGTTACATCATTTGATTTTCCTAGGAGTATCCCATGTGTCACAAATGCCTGACAAAAAGCTAGTGTATATAGACGATTAGTAGTCCTTGTGTAAGCCTTGATTCCTATATCCTAAAGCTTTAGGACATGATTTAGAAGACCACTTTGCCCATCCTTATTGGAAAGATATTTCTGTTGGTTGTGGAGCTTGATTATCTTCCTGATTCATAGGTACTTGTTTTCAACCGTGTTTATACCGCATGAAGTATTTACACCCCAGCAGTATGTACACTCTTCCACGTGGGGGAGTGCAGAGGGGGTACCCCCTCTGTGGGGTCTGGGGGAAAGCGGAGGTTCGGGGGTGAAGCCCCTGAAGGAAAAATTGCCTTGTAAATGTATATTGTAGTTTCATTGTAAATCTGGACCGTTCATTATAAGGTCATAGATCTAACAATAGAGATTATGTTAGGGTTTTTTGCCCTAGAAGGAAACCCTCTTTTATGAGGGAAATGTATTACGGCTATGGTTATGGTGAATATTGTATTCTGAGAGAGGAGACTGTGAGAGAAAGAAGAGGCAGTTACAATGGGTTTTTGCTGTAGGTTATCTCTTCATTTGCTGGATAATAATAAAGGAAGGACCTAGCAATTTCTCTGGTGGACGTAGCCCACACTGGGTGAACCACGTAAATCTGTGTCGCTCTTGTATTGTGTATCTTCTGTGTTTTGTTTTCCGCATTTGTTTTATTTTATTTCTCTGCGGTCCTATTTTTCTAACAACTGGTATCAGAGCGAAAGGTAACTCGCAGGAAAAGAGGGTTCCTGGTTCGAGTGGGAGCAATGTCGGAAGATGGAAAGTTTAGGGTCGAAAAATTTAACGGCCAAAACTACCAGCTATGGAAGATGCATATGGAAGATTATTTATATCAGAAGGATCTATTCCTACCATTGGGTGGAGTAGCAAAGAAGCCGACAACCATGAAGGACGAAGAATGGGAGATTCTTGACAGAAAGGCTCTAGGAACGATACGGATGAGCCTGGCAGCGTCGGTGGCTTTCAATATTTCGAAAGAAAAGACTACGAAGGGTTTGATGGACGCATTGGCCAAATTGTATGAAAAACCCTCGACATCCAATAAGGTATTTCTAATGAAGAGATTATTTAATATGAATATGTCAGAAGGTGGGTCTATTGCAGATCATTTAAATGAATTTAATACGGTTACTAATCAACTAAGTTCTGTAAAAGTGGACTTTGATGATGAGGTCAGG
>ML782504.1:99141-112121 GCA_009831015.1 Picea engelmannii
AGTATACCCCCTGAACGATACTCTCCTTCACTGTATTATTTATTGTTGACTGATTCTGGTGAACCAAAATGTTATGAAGAGGCAATGCAGGTAGACACCAAAAAGAAGTGGGAGCAAGGCATGAAAGAGGAAATGGATTCCTTTGAAAATAACCAGACTTTGGACTTGGTTCAGTTGCCTGTGGGAAAAAGAGCATTGCAAAATAAATGGGTTTACAAGTTGAAGGAAGAAGATGGAGGATAAAAGCGATACAAGGCTAGACTTGTTGTAAAGGGGTTTGCACAAAAGAAAGGTATAGATTTTGATGAAATATTTTATCCTGTTGTTAAAATGACTTCAATTAGGACTATTTTAAGTCTTGTGGTAGTAGAAGATTTGCATCTTGAACAGTTAGATGTAAAAAAAACTTTTCTCCATGGGGATTTGGAGGAAGAGATTTATATGCAACAACCACAGGGGTATGAGGTCAAAAGGAAGGAGAATTTGGTATGCAGGTTGAAGAGGAGCTTGTATGGCCTAAAGAAAGCTCCAAGGCAGTGGTATTTGAAGTTTGATAGGTTTAATGATAGAACAGGGTTATAGTAGATGTCATTCTGATCACTGTGTTTATTTTAAAAATCTAGAAAACAGAAGCTTTATTATCTTTCTATTGTATGTAGATGACATGCTTGTTGTAGAGTCTAATATGCAGGATATAAATGTGCTCAAGAAGAAATTAGCCAATTCATTTGCGATGAAGGATTTGGGTGCTGCAAAGAAAATCCTTGGCATGAGAATAAGAAGAGACAAAAAAATTGCAAATTGACATTGTCTCAGGGTGAGTACACAGAGAAGGTGTTGGAGAGGTTTAGAATGCAGAATGCAAAACCAGTTAGTACACCTTTGGTCAGCCATTTCAAATTAACTAAGGAAATGTATCCCAAGACACAGGAGGAGATAGAATGCATGTCCAGGGTCTCTTATTCATCAGCAGTTGGCAGCTTGATGTATGCAATGGTTTTCACAAGACCAGATATTGCAGATGCAGTGGGAGTTGTGAGCAAGTATATGAACAATCTAGGTAAAGAACATTGGGAGGAAGTAAAGTGGATTCTCAGGTATTTGAGAGTTACTACTACTCATGCATTATGTTTTGGAGGTTCAAACACTTTTCTACAGGGATATGTTGTTTCAGATATGGTAGGTGATAAAGACAACAGGAGGAGCACCACATGGTATGTTTTTACTATAGGTGGAACAACAATAAGTTGGATTTCGAAACTGAAAAAGGTTGTTTCACTTTCAACAATAGAGGCAGAGTATGTTGCTGCTACAGAGGCTAGTAAAGAGATGATTTGGTTACAGAGGTTTATGGAGGAATTGGGAAAGAAGCAAGAGAACAACAGGTTGTATTGTGACAGTCAGAGTGCCATTCACCTTGCAAATAACTCAACCTTCCATTCGAATACTAAGCATATACAGTTGAGGTACCACTTCATACGATCTGCCTTGGAAGATGGACATTTGAAGTTGGAAAAGATACACTCTAGCTAGAATCCTGCAAACATGTTAACAAAGGGAGTAACCAGGGAGAAACTGAGTTCCTGCTTAGTTTCTGTTGGTCTTCAAGAATGAAGATGAAGATGAGAAATTTGCTAGGTCCAAGAAGGTTCAGAGTCCAACATATACAACAACGGTGGATTTGTTGAGATCAGTCTCCAAGTGGGAGATTGTTGGTTGTGGAGCCTGATTATTTTCCTGATTCAGAGGTACTTGTTTTCAGCCATGTTTATACCCCATGAAGTATTTACACCCCAGAAGTATGTACACTCTTCCATGCGGGGGAGTGCAGAGGGGGTTACCCCCTCTGCGGGGTCCAGGGGGGCTATCCCCCCGACTGGGGGGAAGCGGGCCCCCAGTAAGCCCTGGAAGGAAAAATTGCCCTGTAAATGTATATTGTAATTTCATTGTAAATCTGGACCGTTCATTATAAGGTCGCAGATCTAACGGTAGAGATTATGTTAGGGTTTTTTTTCCCTAGAAGGCAACCCTGTTTTATGAGGGAAATGTATTACAGCTATGGTTATGGTGAATATTGTATTATGAGAGAGGATACTGTGAGAGAAAGAAGAGGATGTTATAGCGGGTTTTTGCTGTAGGTTGTATCCCTTCATTTGTTGGATAATAATAAAGGAAGGACCTGGCAATTTCTCTAGTGGACGTAGCCCACACTGGGTGAACCATGTAAATCTGTGTCTCTCTTGTATTGTGTATCTCCTGTGTTTTGTTTTCTGCATTTGTTTTATTTTATTGCTCCGCGGTCCTATTTTTCTAAATAAGACCATTCTTACTTCCACTATTATTTACTTCATTTGATTTTCCTAGGAGTATCCCATGTGTCATAAATGTCTGACAAAAAACTAGCATATATAGATGATTAGTAGTCCTTGTGTAAGCCTTGATTCCTATATCCTAAAGCTTTAGGACATGATTTAGAAGACCACTTTCCCCATCCTTATTGGCAATATATTTCGATAATGTCATATTATGGATAGTGGGTTTTCTAGCCATCACTAGCATAATATTGATTTGCAAAAGATGGAATAATTTTTGAACAAAAAATTCCCAAACAACTTGTAAAGACAAAAGTTTACTAGCATTATTGTTCATTGAAATGGATTTGCAAGCTCAATCAAGCCAATAAATTGTGAGTTGATCCTTAAATTTGTATCATGATAAATTGTATTTTTATGTGGTGGAAGAAACACATGCATATTAATTACAAGTTCTTGTTATGTTTTCAAATTTGGCTAGGAGCAAATGGAAATAAAGTTCTATTTGACACATTGTGTCTAAATTTATCTTTCTAGTGTTTAACAATTCTGCATTTCAAGTACTTGTTTGTTTAGCTACTTATACTATGGATGGATTTGATCTTGGTATTGTTGAGTTTCTTGAAATTTTTATTTACTTGTTCAAATTTCTATATTATCATTTAAATGAGATGGAGACATTGGATTTCATAATACAATAAATGCAAGCATATTTTCATAAAAGCAGTGATGGGAGTGAGACAATTGATCAAATATTTGTAACAATAATTTTCAACACACTTAATTCCTCACATACATGAGCATTTAAAACATAAGATCCAAGAGGTAAAGAATCAAAGGAAAATCCTTATTAGGAGAACAAAGACAAAATCACAAAATCTAATTTTCATGAAGTTTTTTCTTTTCTATTCTATTATATTATAGACATTATTTCTATTTTTCTTTAAAAAGATGAAGTTTTCTTTGAAACTTTTCTATTTTCTATTAATTTTAGTTTTTCTCTTTTATATTGGAGGCAATTAGTTCTTCTTTTCTATTTTTTATTTATTTTGTTGATATACATGTATACGATATTAGTTTTCCAGGTTATATTTTCTTGGGAAAACCCTTCCCCTCATTTCCAAGATGATACTTAGGGTAAACCTTAGAATCTTCAGGGCATAAGAACAATCAACAACAAAGATCAAAGTTATTACAATAATATACTCATTAAGAGCTCAAGATGTCACTCATGAGAATTAAACCTGGACGGGGAGGATAACAATCATTCCTCCCAAACACTTGAGCTAAACCCAATTAACATACATGTATAAAGCATGTCAAGAAAAACTGAAAATAATGAAGAAAGATGTTTGTGATGATCTTGAAGATAAACATCATTGTGTTAAATTTCTCTCAAACTTTAAGTATAAGAATTAAATTGTTTAATGCTTTAGTTATGGCACATGAAGTTTTAAAAGATTCATGTATGAAATTGTAATTTCATATAATGTTGAGACTCTTGTAACATAATACTTAGACTTTTCTGGCACATGAAGTTTTAAAAGATTCATGTATGAAATTGTAATTTCATATAATGTTGAGACTCTTGTAACATAATACTTGGCCTTTTCAACAATGTCAAGTGAATATTGTATTTTATTTTACTTAAGATGAAATTCAAATTTTACTCTTAGTTTTCAATATTCCCTATCAATCCATAAATGTTATTTTAAATCTTATATAATATATTGTGTATGTCAATTAACTAAACAAAATTCAATATAATGAATTTTAACACATATTTACACAAATTCCATATAATAAATATAATA
The DNA here is from genome assembly GCA_009831015.1 of Picea engelmannii. Lineage (NCBI taxonomy): Eukaryota > Viridiplantae > Streptophyta > Pinopsida > Pinales > Pinaceae > Picea > Picea engelmannii. The sequence continues at coordinate 103,268 of ML782504.1, forward strand.
TGGGATAACCCTTTAATTAATAAAAAATACATATAACCACTTAATTAATGAAACTTTGATTACAATACCAAATATAAATACGAATATCATGAATGCCAAACATGGATACAATGTGGATACCACTTGAGTATCATATTGTTGATATTACTTTCTATTCCAATTAAAGACCAAAAGAGACACTAATTATAGATACCAAATGGGACACTAGTTAGAGATACCAAATGGAGAGTAATATGAACAATATGATATTTTTGTATCCATCAAGAAAATGGTGTCATATTATTGATTTTTATATTTTTTAATATTTAATTATTTTTTATTCAATATTGATTTTTGTTAATTAATTAATTATTTTTTTTACTTGTCATGAATGTTAAATTATAAAGCAAACAATATGATATGCAAGGAAATACAATAAGAATGGTGGAAAAAGCATAATCCATTTCTTAGTATATTCATACCAAAGATACAAATATATATAGTATATGGATGTAACCATCTATTTAACTAGATTTTCTATTACAATTACAACTCATCAATAGATAAATAAGAGTGGGGAAAAATATAATTTAATACACACTTAGGATAAAACTAACCCTATGACGTGAAACACATAAAGATGTTATTTAGGACTTTATGATTGTGTAGGGAACCAAGCTAGACCCTTCAGGTAGAAAGGGTACATTTGTGGGGTACAATGACTCTTCGAAGGAATACCAGATCTACATCCTTGGTAAGAGACAGATTGAGGTGAGAAGAGATGTTACCTTTGAGGAGGAGGTATCCTTTAAGAAATCTAGAGGATCTCACATGGAGATTGATAAAATTGATAAAATTGATCCCGTTGATCTTCTAGCTCCAGTTAATGTTCCCAGAGATATTGCAGTAGGTCGGAAGAGACCTACTTGGGATCGTCAGACTCTACAGGGGGCAGAAGGATATGCAGCTCCTCGTGGCACCTTCCGAGTGAGAAAGATACCTCAGAGATATTCATGCTATGCCGCAACTATGAGCCACATCATTCATTTTGAGCCTTCCTATTATGAGGAGGCAACTAGTCATCCAGTATGGAGAGATGTCATGATGGAGGAGTATCAATCCATCATGAAGAATGATGCGCGGGATATTGTTCCGAGACCTGAGGGGAAGTATGTAGTGACTTCCAAATGGATATACAAGATCAAACACACAGTTGACGGGAGCATCGAGAGTCAAAAAATGAGATTTGTTACTACATGATTCTCTCAGGTGGAGGGAATAGATTATGATGAGACATTTGCTCCTGTTGCTCGATGAACTTCTATCCGGATGATTATTTCCCCTACAAAATCCATGGGTTGGAGAGTACATCAAATGGATGTAAAGACAACCTTTCTCAATGGAGAGATTGAGGAAGAAGTATACATGGAGCAACTAGATGGTTTTGTGATACATGAGAAGGAGTCTCATGTGTGAAGGTTGAAGAAGGCCTTGTATGGACTAAAGAAATCACCTCGAGCTTGGTATGTGAGGATTGATGGACACCTGATGATTTTTGAGCTTCATCAAAAGTGTTGTCGATCACAACCTGTACTACAATACTGTTAATGGTGAGTAGCTGATTTTGGTCCTCTACATTGATGATTTATTCCTCATCGATACAGAGAGCCTTATTGCTGAATGAAAGCATGCGTTGACCTCTAAGCTTGAGATGAAGGACCTTGGTATGATGCACTACTTCTTGGGACTAGAGGTGTGGCAGAGAATTGATGAGATATTCCCTAGTCATGGGAAGTACACATTTGAGATATTGAAGAAGTTTGGGATGTTGAACTTGAAGCCCGTGGCTACACCAATGGTGACGAATCTGAAGAAACTATGTGTGTATTATTTCGATTTTGAAAAAATTGATCTGACTCTGTACAAACAACTGATTGGATCATTGATGTATCTGGTTAACACCAGACCAAATATTTTCTATGCAGTGAGTGCACTTAGCCAATTTATGAGTCAACCAAGATAGACACATTGGATTGTTGTGAAGCATGTGTTGAAATACTTGCGAGGAACAATTGGACATGGTCTGAGATATACTTCCAGTATTGATATGATATGGTAGGAATATATTGACTTTGATTGGGAAGGGAGCAGAGTGGACAGAAAGAGCACCTTCGGGTGTTGTTTCACTTTGGGATCTTCCATGGTTTCCTAGTGCAACAAGAAACAAAATTCTATGGATTTAAAACCAACAAAAGAAGAGTACATTGCATTAAGTATGTCAGTCTATGAAGTAGTGTGGCTTCGCAATATCCTTTCATATTTATCCAAACATGTGATGGATTACACCATTATTCATTATGGTAACAAAATTTGTGCGAAGATATCAGAGAATCCAGTGTTTCATGACAAATCAAACCACATTGAGATCAAGAACCATTACATCCGAGACATGGTGCAAAGGAATAAAGTAATAGTGCAGTACCTTCCTACATATGAGAAGGTTGTCGATGTTCTTACAAAACCAGGACAAAGTTCAAGTACTTCGGTGACAGACTTGGCATGTCAGATAATGCCTCCCTCGCTGAGAGGGAGTGTTTATGTTTGCAGATTCCTGAGACATTCTCCAGATCATACTCCTCTGTGACTGAGTTGAGTTGATATGTGATGACACTTATTCGAGAAGGGATAAGCGAGACATTTATCCGAGAAGGGATAAGTGTGTTTGGGCTTATAGCCCAACGTCCCTTGTGGAGAGCACATGAGGACATGTCCTATGTGGAGAGAATGTGAGAACGTGTCAAGGGAGTTGACATTGACGTCACAAACTATGGGGACTTGACCCTTGTGTTTCTAGAGGGAGTAGCCTTTAGAAGTCCACATGGTAGTGCCATGTGTGACAAACATTATCTAGATCGTAATCCTCTGTGAATTGAGTTTATTTGATTTGTGAGGACACTTATTTGAGAAGGGATAAGTGGGACACTTATCTGAGAAGGGATAAGTACATTTGGGATTATAGCCCAACGTCTCTTGTGGAGAGCACATGAGGACACGTCCCTTGTGGAGAGAACATGAGGACATGTCAAGGGAGTTGACCTTGATGTCACACACTATGGGGAGTGGACCCTAAGTGTTCCTAGAGGGAGTAGCCTCTAGAAGTCCTCATGGGGGTGCCATGTGTGAAAAACCTTTTCCTACTATGGTGGTTGTGTACCAATGACAGAGACTCTGTGTCTTTGGACAATAGTTGTGTACTATTATGGAAATATACCTACCTAGCTAAGAGGGAGTGTTGATGTTTCAACATCGGGAAAACCTCCTAGATTGGGCTGCATACCAAGGGAGATAGGATACACTTATCATAAATGTGCACTTGTGGTAAATGGGCCCAGATGTAGTAATTCCTTGATCATGACAAGGAATAATATGGACTCGAGGTGCTTGAAGTGATTTCCATGTGTCAGTTAGCATCGGGCTGACATTCACTCACAGGTGTGTACCTGTGGTGAAATATATTGGTGTGGTATTTGTCCTAGTCATGGTGATTTGACAAGGAAGAATAAAGACTCAAGATGCTATATGCTATTACATGTGGACCTAGAGTGAGCTTGATCTTAGAGAGATTTAATTGGCTTAGAGGGAGAGCTGCATAAGGAGTTTCTCCATGTTTTAGGTGGGAGAGAGACGTCTCCCAAGAGTGAAAGATAAGTATCATGAGTCTAGGGTGAAGTTTGTATACTTCAAAGACAAGATTGGCATGATGTAGAATGTCTCCCTCGTTGAGAGGGACTGTTGATGTTTAAATATCATATATAATAAGTAAATGATAATAATAAATAATTATTGATTATTCAAGGGACTATTGGCATGTTTTGTAGGAAAGAGTGTGCTTGTCATTGATGGAAATAACAAAAGGTGGAGTAGAAGGAAGCGTAATCTTAGGAGGAGGAACGAATAATATGCAGAGATAAAATCTCAGAAGGGATAGTGCTTTGTGCTTTCCAGAAGTGCAATCGAGGTCCAAGAGAAGGACTCGCAAGAGGAGCAAAGGTCAAGACCTTTGAACACTTAGAAAATATTCTAAGATAGAGAGATCAGAAAGCTCAGGAGGAAGAATGAAAATGGCCATTGGATTACCAATCCTGAATAATTGATGACCGTTAGATCAATGCCCAGTGATCAGAGGAAGCGCAGAGGAGAAGTACATATCTGATCCGTTGGATCTAAGCATTGAGAATCAACAATCATTAGATCTAGAAATAAATGCACGAAGGCTAAGACTTTGGATGAGCGTAGGAGAGTGGACTTGTCAAAGTCCCGAAGTAAGCAAAGATTGTCCATCGTCAAGACTGACAGGTGGCACACGATCCGTAACTCTGGACCAAATCACTTCGAGGAATTTTTAGTTTGAGACTTGAAAAACATGAAGTCCAGAGAGCTGGAGAGACAAAGAGCCGGAGTAAATGACAACCGTCAGATCAATTTGAAGTGGAAGGACATGATAAGTTAGCAAAGACGCATCGCAAAAAGATCAATCCATCGATACAAGTTCATCATCGACGAACAACATTCACTTCATATCTGAAGACACGAGGAGGTTACACTCTGGAGAGCTTGAGATTTGAAATTCCTGAAATGCGAATTTTCATCAGCCATTGGATCATTCCAAGTGGAAGGACATGATATGCTAGAAGAGATACATCACAGAAAGATTGAGCCGTCGATCTAATATTCTGATCAACAAATAAGTTTTACTTCATATATAAAGATACAAGGAGGTTATGCTGCAGAAAGTTTGAGATTGGAAAAAACCGAATCCCAAAAATACGAAATGAATAAGTACCATCAGATTTGGAGGACACACGAGGACTGTTGGATCAGTGTTGTTGGTCAAAAAACCATGTTAGAAGACCATATCAATAGATCACGTCAACAAGGACACGTGGCGTAATCAGACAATGAAAAGTGTCAATTTGATTTGGCACTTTAGGTATGTGAAAATCACAAATTCGAGTGACACATGGCAACTACTAGGATCATGACACATCATCAAGTGACGTAAGTAAGTGAAGTCACTCTGGGAGTCTTACTTAGGGATTTTTACTACCAACAGATGCCCTAAGTTTCGAAGTCCTGAATGCTGAAGTCCTGAAGTGGATATGAGTTGTCCGATTTGAATATCACTTCGGATGCATTCTCAATCGTTGATCTAGTACAATGGAAGGACAGTGTAAGTGGAAGTGTTAGCTGACAACAAGCGATTTCCACCACCTGTGACTTATTCAGAAGGTGACCACTTCAGAGGAAAATGAAGTAGAGATCATCCTAAATTCCCGAAGTGCCAAAGTCACTTATGATCGTTTATTGTGCAGGAGGGTATGTGCCAACGGATCGTGAACTCCGGGTGAAACTACTCCGGGAAAACACGAAGGAGAAAGGTTTGATATTGTCGAAGGATGAAGTTCTAGAGTAGAGGATAGCCATTGGATTAAAGGGATACACATCGTTGGATCATGGACTCTGGGTGAAATGCTCCGGGAGCAAGTGGAGTTTGAGAATTGAAATTCCCGAAGCCCGAAAGGCGAAATCGATCTCGTTCATTGGTTTGGAGGGCCAGATGTCACCTAATTGTTGAGACTAAGGATTGTGCATGGAAAAAGGAAAGAAGGAAGATCTATCGATTGAAGAGGACATATGTCAACATATCTTCAATTTTGTAATATATCCAGTCAGCAGCAACAGTGTTTGAGATCTGAAACTCCTGGAGCCCGGATCACGAAGTAAATCTCAGTCGTTGATGTAGGAAGGTGAGATCTGGTCTACATACTTGAGATGACAGATTTGAAACTTCTGTTCAGAAGTACCTTCAATATCATGAGATCCATAATCATGCTTTATTGCGGGGCCAAAACATGCTCGTGTCTTAATTTTTCATGAGCGGGCCACAATTGAAACCACGGTTTTGGAGAAAGGACGCATGGAGGCTCGTAGTGAATTGCGGGGTGAAAAGAAGGTTTCTCTCAAACCTCCTATGGATGCACCCGCAATTGCATGGTCACATGAAGTTCATAGACCAAGGTCATCTCATGAAACAAAGCTAGTGCTCACTAGACAGAAATTGGGAAGTGCCTTTTTGGATAGGCGTTTGGTCACTGCCGATGATCACATGAGGGAAGGGGCTTAAAAGCCAAAGAAGCCATAATTGACTGGCTATGATTGCCAGAACAGAGTGATTGTATCAGCCAGAGAACTTGAGGAGCTGTAGGGTGATCGCCAGAGGAGCTGAAGATCCTTAAGGTAACTGCCAGTGGAATGAAGACTGATCATAGAGATAATTGACAGATGGAAAAGTGTCGAAGTCTGTAACTGCATCAAAGAGGATAAGATAAAATGTGACAAAGAAGACAAAGTGTCACACTACTAGAGAAGGCAAAGAATCTCAGGATAATCCATTGATGACAAACAGACTCAATATAACTGCCAAAGAAGATGATGAGTTGCATGGATGATCTGGCAGAGGATTTGGCATGATAAATATACACAGAACAAAGAAGAGATGGTTTCTATTGTTGAGTGTGATTCATGCAAGTAGAATCATGTTGTGTGCAGGAGATGAAACACAGAGAAGAGGCATAGCACATATAATGGAAATAAGATATAGAGCATAAATCACAGAAGAAGCAAGGAACATAAATGAGTATTTGAGAGAGGAAGAGAAATCCAAGGTGCGCATACAGAGACAGAGCATAAGATCAAAAAGTTGAAGAAGATGTGAGCAAGAAGACATTGATGCAGGCAGAGCATAACAATGTAGCAGAACAGTGATGAGACTGGTAAGCCATTAATAAATACTGTATCACTGTGATAAATTTATGAGACGCAAATATTTATATTTTAGGGTGGTAGGGAGGTGATAGGGAGGATTGTTTTCCTCAGGGTTTCAACTGGGTGCTTGAACATAGGGAGTTGTAGCTTCCATTTGGTTGTAGCCAAAAAAACCAGGGTGGCAGGGTGGTGCAAGGGAGAACTATTGTTCTCTGTTATATAGGTTGGTGCCTGTGTAATTGGAATTTGGTGCTTCCATCCAGTTGGTGTTGGAATTCTCAGGGAGTTGGTGCTTCCTTCTAGTGGGTGCTAGAGACACCGGGGAGCTGGTGCTTCCTTCTAATGGGTGCTAGAGAAACTAGAGAGTTGGTTCTCTCAACAAGTTGTTGCTTGTAAAATAGAGGTGGTAGCCTCAAAGGGAATTGGTGCTCCTAAGAATGATAATGTACAGAAAATAAAGATTACTTATCATATCAAGAAGAAGAGGTTTTTCCCTTTATGGGTTTCCTCATGAAATATATGTCTCTATATATTTCATGTGTGTGATTGATGTTGAATATTCTATTGCTTACTTCCCTGCATTATTGTGATCATCATTGAGTGTTCTGTAAAGAGTTTAAAATGGGCATAATTGTTTAAGCACAATAACAACTGATTCACCCCCCCCCCTCTCAGTTGTCCAACAATTGCTATAAGATCAAGTTCCCTTTATTTAAGGGTAGATCCTAGAGCTTAAACATGACTAGCCATGGAGGAACTTCAACCAATAAGGCCCCCCTGTTCAATGGAACAAACTTTGGCTTCTGGAAAGTTAGGATGAGAACCTACATAATGGATTTAGGTGCAGATGTCTGAGATGTGGTAGAGACTGGTTATGTAAAGCCGGTTGTACTAGTTTCTAAGGATGACAAGCTAGAATTAAGCTTCAACGCTAAGGCTATGAATTCTATTCTGAGTGGGCTTGTAGAAGCATAATTTGTAAAATTTATACACTTAGAATCTGCCAAATAAATGCGGGACAAACTCATTAGCAGTTATGAAGGCAATGAAAAGGTAAAGGATGCCAAGCTTCAAACCTATAGAGTACAATTTTAACAACTACAGATGAAAGAAGATGAAACTATTGGGAAGTACTTTATGAGAGTTGAATAACTAGTAAATGAAATGAAATCACTTGGTGAAAAAATTGGGGAAGCCTCTTTAGTTTAGAAAATTTTGAGATCTTTGCCAGATAGATTCAACCCAAAGGTCTTTGCTATAGAAGAACTTAATGATCTAAAAGATTTGGATTTTGATCAACTTCTAGGAATGTTGATTGCATATGAAATGAGGATAGGTAAAGATAAATCCACCACTAGAGAAACTTCTTTTAAAATAGATAAGAATGAGGAATCTAATCCTTATGAAATTGAAACAAAATTTGTGAGAAGACTAAAGAAAGGACCAGGCAAGTATCAAGGCAAGTTTCCCTTCAATTTTTTTAACTGTGGAAATATAGGTCACTTTGTATCTATGTGTCTACACAAGAATAAGGACCAGAACTGTGAAGGTGAAGAGAAGTACAAATCCAAGAGATTTGGTAAAAAGAAAAGTTTATGTGTAAACAATGATGACTCTTCAGAAGACATAGATAGTGACTCTTATTGTGAAGATAAGGTTAACAATTTTGTGCTTATGGCCAAAGAGGATTATGATAATGAAAGCACAGGAAGTGATGTTAATATGAAGAAGTTGTGGTTGACTTGGAAGGAGAGATGATCAGTGCTTTAGAAGAGATTGACAGACTCAGACTTGTAAATTCTAACCTTGTACAATATCTACTGCAAACATATATTTAGTAAAGGAACATAAATGATACAATGGAAAATACAAACATTACACAGAGATTTTTTACCCTGGAAACCCAAACCGAGAAATCCAACATATTGTATATTATTCATCATGTTACAATGTTTATAGTACAAAATACATATAGGAGTCAGTGACATCCAAAACCCTAACCCAATGACCTCGATTAGTCCAAAACCCTAATTCAGTAACCGGAAATAGA
>ML782504.1:125240-174173 GCA_009831015.1 Picea engelmannii
AGTTAGCTCTGCCCAGTCAGTCGAAGCTACATCCTGTTTTTCATGTTTCATGCTTGAAGAAGGTGATTGGAACCAGGTGCCAAATTCAAACCAACCTTCCAGAGTTAGCTGAAGAGGGATCCATTTGGCTACAACCAGAAGCAGTTTTGGACCAGTGTGAGCGTCGCCTGCGTCAGAGAACCATCAAGGAAGTGCTAGTACAGTGGAGAGATACGACTCCAGCAGATGCCACTTGGGAACCAACTACCATTCTGCAACAGTTTCCACATCTCAAGCCTTGAGGACAAGGCTGTTTTTAAGGGGGCAGACATGTTAAGGTCCTAACCCGCACATAGGTAGTTCAATCTATTCGGATGTAATAAAGGTCAATATTAATAATTCCTTTCAATAAAATAGAATAAGGCAGATGTAAGAAGACCTAATAGAAGCTTCCGCTTCTAGAAGGATCTTCCTCTAGATGCTTCTCTTAATAGACATATTTAGTATAAATAAGGGTCGAGGGTATGAGAACCCTAGCTTGAAGATTATTGTAACAGAGCGCTGCTCGACTGGAGGTTGCCCCCTTGAAGAGGCCTGTGAACATTGCTTTCTGAATCAAAGTGCTATTTCTATTGCTATTTCGTATATCATTTCTGTGTATTGTGAATATTATGCTGGATATTTTACTGTTATTCTTCCATTTCTAGCATTTTATTTCTCTTCTGCATATTTTATATATCTGGTATCTTGCAAGAGACATGCAACTGAAGAGGTCAAGAAATAATAAACAGTCAATGAGTAGACAACGTTGCAACAATCACTTGGACCTATTGAACAATGATCTTGAATGCTATAACTGTCATAACTTTGACCACAAAGATGCAAACTTCCATTTGAAGAATTACAAAGAAGATCCAAAGATAAATCTCTTTGCTAGAAATGCCAACACATGGAAAAAGAAAGATAGTGAAAAATGTGGTCAAGTACTTTCAACTCAAAAACAAAAGGATTCATGGAATATACACAGTGGATGTTCCAAGCAGATTACTGGAGACAAGGATAAGCTTTTGTCTATAAGTAAAAGAAAAATAGGAAATGTGACCTTTGAAGAAGATTGTAAGGTAAAAAATGTAAACTCAGGACAAGTCGTGGCTAAAGGCATAAGGACAGATAATGATATTAATATTGAATCCTCCCATGCAAGAAAAAAAGAAGTAGAAGAAGAATCATGTCATAAGTTGGAAGCATAAGTTGTGAATCTTAGAAATAAGGTTGAGAAGTCAAACACCCAAATCAATTTCTTGAACAGTTCCATGATCCTGGATGAGATCTTGGATAATAAGAGATCGATAAATGAAAAATCCGGTCTTGGATACAATAAGGAAAAAATCAATACTCCTAACAAAATCGATGCAAGTCCTTCATTTGTAAAAAGGGAAAGTAGGTATGACTCAGGTTCTTCATGTTCAAAGAATGAAAGAAATACTACAATATTTAGAAGATCAGGTCAAGAAGGACACCTAGAAGCTATTCAGACACCTCAAAGTAAGTTTAGAAGAGAGACACCTTCATGGATGAATCAAAGGAGGTATGAGAGTGTTTGTAACGATTATTATTTTTCTTTGTGATGAATATGGTCATAAAAGCCTTGGATTGTAGGCACCATACAAGAAAAATAAAGTTGTTGTAATAAAAGATCAGAGAAGAGTGACACAAGGAGTCATTCAGTTATGACAAGAAAAGGTTGATGAAAGAATCCCAGTAAGAGAGGTGAGCAATATTGAGTCTACTACAGAGGACACAGTTGAAGCTGAAGATGAACAGGTCCAAGAATAAGAAGGAGAAGACTCCGAGTTAGATACAAATACTCTGCAGGACTCAAATAAGAGAATCCATCATGTCAGGGGGAGTATCTATTGGTTGAATATCTGATACCTCTGAAAAGTACTGCAACAACTCAGGGGGAGAATGTTTTCTTTGACATTGATGTCAAAGGGGGAGAAAAGGAGTGGTTCGGATGCTATAGTTGGAGGTCCAAATAGACTAGTGCAACCTTTGAGGGTTGCCATCAATGCCAAAGGGGGAGATTGTTGGCATGTTTTGTAGGAAAGAGTGTTCTTGTCATTGATGGAAAGAATATAAGGTGGAGCAGAAGGAAGCGTAAGTTTAGGAGGAGGAGCAAACAATATGCAGAGATCAAATCTCAGAAGAGATATCGCTTTGTTCTTTCCATAAGTGCAGCTGAGGTCCAAGAGAAGGACTCACAGGAGGAGCAAAGGTTGAGACCTTTGAACACTTATAAAATATTCTAAGACAGAGAGATCATAAAGCTCAGGAGGAAGAACGAGAGTGGCCGTTGGATCACCAATCCTGAATACTTGATGAACGTTAGATCATTTCCCAGTGACCAGAGGAATCATAGAGGAGAAGTACCATTTGATCCGTTGGATTTGAGCACCGAGGATCAACGGTCGTTGGATCCATAAATAAATGCATGAAGGATGAGCATAGGAGAGAGGACTTGTCAAAGTCCCGAAGTCCTGAAGTAAGAAGGTACCATCCATCATCAAGACTGACAGGTGGCACACAATCCTCAACTCCGGAGAAAATCACTTAGAGGACTTTTCAGTTTGAGACTTGAAAAACCCGAAGTCCAGAGAGCTAGAGAGATGGAGTAAACGACAACCGTCAGATCAATTTGAAGTGGAAGGATAGGATAAGTCAGCAAATCTGCATCGCAGAAATATCGAGCCATCTATATAAGCTCATGATTGACGAACAACATTCACTTTGGATCTAAAGATGAGAGGAGGTTACACTCAAGAGAGCTTGAGATTTGAAATTCTTGAAATGCGAATTTCCGTCCACCGTTGGATCATTCCAAGTGGAAGGACAAGATACGCCAGAAGAGTTACATCGCAGAAATATCAAGCCGTCGATCTAAGATTCTGATCAACGAACAAGATTCACTTCAGATATAAAGATACAAGGAGGTTATGCTCCAGAAAGTTTGATATTGGAAATACCTGAATCTCGAAAATTCAAAATGAATAAGGATCATCGGATTTGGAGGACATATGAGGATCATTGGATCAGTGTTGCTGGTCAACAAACCACGTTAGAAGACCACATCAATAGTTGATGTTAGCAAGACTACATCAGCAAGGACACATGGCACAATCAGACAATGACAAGTGTCAAGTTGATTGGCACTTCAGGTATGTGCAAATCACAAATCCGAGTGACACGTGGTAGCTACTAGGCTCATGACACATCATCAAGTGACGTAAGTAAGTGACGTCACTCTTGGAGTCTTACTTCAGGAGTTTTACCACCAGAAAATGCCCCAAGTCCCGAAGTCCCAAATGCCAAAGTCCCGAAGTGGATACGAGTAATCCGATTTGAAGATCACTTCGAATGCATTCTCAACCGTTGATCTAGTACAATGGAAGGACAATGTAAGTGGAAGTGTTAACCGACAGCAGGTGGCTTCCCCCGCCTGTGACTTATTCAGCAGGTGACCACTTTGGAGGATAATGAAGCAGTGATCAGCCTAAAGTCCCGAAGTGTCGAAGTCACTTATGATCATTGATCATGCAGGAGGGTACGTGTCAATGGATCGTGAACTCCAGGTGAAAATAATCCAGAAAAACACAAAGGAGAGAGTTTTGAGATTGTCGAAGGCCGAAGTCCCGGATCAGAGGATAGCGATTGGATTAAAGGGACACACGTTGTTGGATTGTGGAATCTGGGTGAAATGATCCAGGAGCAAACAAAGTTTGAGAATCAAAACTCTCGAAGCTTGAAAGGTGAAATCGATCTCGTCCATTGGTTTGGAAGGCCACATGTCACCTGATCGTTGAGACTAAGGATTGTGCATGGACAAAGGAAAGAAGGCAGAGCCATCTATTGAAGAGGACATATGTCAACAGATCTTCCATTCCAAAATATATCCAATCAACAACAACAGGGTTTGAGATCTGAAACTCCCGGAGCCCAGATCACGAAGTAAATCTCAGTCGTTGATGTAGGAAGGTGAGATTTTTTCCATAGACTTGAGAGGAAAGATACGAACTGTCTGTTCAGGAGCACTTTCAATATTGTGAGATCAACAGTCGTGCTCCATTGCGGGGCCAAAACATGCTAAAGTCTTAATTTTTCGTGAGTGGGCTGCAATTGAAACCATGGGTTTGGAGAAAGGATGCGTGGAGGCTCGTAGTGAATTACGAGGCGAAAAGAGGGTTTCTCTCAAACCACTTATGGACTCACCTGCAATCGCGTGGTCACATGAAGCTCATAGCCCAAGGTGATATCGTGAAATGGAGCCAGCGCTCACTAGACAAAAATCAAGAAACGCCTTTTTGGATAGGCGTTTGGTCACCGCCGATGATCACATGAGAGAAGGGGATTAAAAGCCAAAGAAGACATAATCGACTGGTTGTAACTGCCAGAATGGAGTGATTGTATCGGCCATAGAACTCGAAGAGTTGCAGGGTGATCGCCAGAGGCGATGAAGAGCCTCAAGGTAACTGCCAGTGGAATGAAGACTGATCATAGAGATAATTGAAAGATGGAAAAGTGTCTAAGTCTGTAACTGCAACAGAGAGGATAAGATCAATTGTGACAAAGAAGACAAATTGTCACACTGCCAGAGAAGGAAAAGAATCTCAAGATAAGTCACTGATGATGAGAAAACTTAGTATAATCGCCAAAGAAGACGATGAGTTGCATGGATGATTTGGCATGATAAATATATGGAGAACAAAGAAGAGACGGTTGCTGTTGTTGAGTGTGATTCATGCAGGTATAAGCATGCTGTGTGGAGGAGATGAAATGCACAGAAGAGGCGTAGCACATAGAATGGAGATAAGACACATAGCATAAAGTGCAGAAGAAGCAAGAAACATAAATGCATATCTGAGAGAGGAAGAGAAATATGAGGTGCGCATACAGAGACAGAGAAGAAGATCAGAAAGCTCAAGAAGATGCGAGCAGGAAGACACGGATGCAGGCATAGTAGAGCAATGTAGAAGAACATTCATGGGACTGGTAAGCCATTAATAAATACTCTATCACTGTGATAAATTTATGAGAAGCAAAGGTTTATATTTCAAGGTGGTAGGGAGGACTGTTGTCCTCAGAGTTTCAAGTGGGTGCTTGAACACAGGGAGTTGTAGCTTCCATCTGGTTGCAGCCAAAAAAACCAGGGTGGCAGGGTGGTGCAAGGGAGAACTATTGTTCTCTGTTATACAAGTTGGTGCCTATGTAACTGGAAGTCGGTGCTTCCATCCATTTGGTGCTAGAACTCTCAGGGAGTTGGTGCTTCCTTCTAGTGGGTGCTAGAGAAACCAGGGAGTTGGTGCTAGAGAAACTAGAGAGTTGGTGCTCTCAGCAAGTTGTTGCTTGTAAAACAGAGGTGGTAGCCTCAAAGGGAGTTGGTGCTCCTAAGAATGATAATGTACATAAAATAAAGATTACTTATCATATCAAGAAGAAGAGGTTTTTCCCTTTATGGGTTTTCTCAGGAAATATCTATCTCTGTATATTTCATGTGTGTGATTGATGTTGAATATTCTATTGCTTACTTCCCTACATTATTGTGATCGCCATTGAGTGTTCTGTAAAAAGTTTAAAATAGGCATAATTGTTTAAGCACAGTAACAATTGATTCACACCCCCCCCCCTCATTTGTCCAACAGGAACACATCCTTTCATGGATGGCCACCATATGTTCCCTATATATGGAACACTCATCATTGTAATAATATATCAATCATATCTCATATGTAGAAAAAACAACACTTTAATGAGGCCACTTACATTGATTGATTTAACACTATATCTCATGGGAAATTATTTTATAAATATGACACTTAATAAATTAAGGAACAAACTATCCCACTAAATAGGGGAGTTAGGGTGGGACCCTAACATGCCCTCCCCTTACAAAGCATCCTTGTCCTTAACGATACAAATGAGAAAATTGGTGTAGGATGTTTGTTGGTTCCTATGTAACATATTCAGGTTGTGTATCCTTCCATTGGAATAGAAATTCCTAGATAGTGTGCTAGTGAATATAACGCTATTTTTTATCCAAAATGGCCTCAGGATGAAACTAAACGAAACCCTCCTCATCCAATTTTGGAGGGCTAGTTTGAACTCTGGAATTGGACCCAAGAACTTTCTTCAAGAAAGACACATGGAGGAATGGGTGGAGATTATAATGGATAGGAAAAACCAATTTGTAGGAATTTGGACCTCTACATTTGAGAATAATATAGGGTCAATAAAACTTAGGAGCTAACTTTTGGTGGCTCTTCTCCTTGAGTGAGGTATATTTATACGATTGGAGATATGAGAAAACTTGATCTCATTTCTCAAAATGTTGTTCAGAGTGATGTTGTTCAACTTGTTACATCATGTGATTCTAAGCCAATATCAAGTTATCTTTGAGAGTGTAACATCTCCACTATAATCCCCAGTTTAATAAATGATTATGTAGAGATAATATGTGGCTACGGCCAAAGCGATGTAATATGTGAATTGCATTTCAATGATTTAATAATAAAATGTGATGCCAACTACTAAGTGTTGACGCCAAAAGACTAAGGAGTCTCCAATGTCAACATTTTCAACCTCTCGCGGGGCTAGGCAAGAAGAAGATAAAATATCACCCTAGGCTTAAAGCCCTAGACAAGAATGCGCATTGAACTTTAAGTTAAATTTACCCTAACCTATAGTCCAATCATTAATTCCTTTGCATTATAATTTAACCTTTTGACAATATTTAATTTTTATGCGATTTCATGATTTTTATGTTATTTACAACTTTAACAACTTCTATGTGGAGTTTATACATTTGTATTAAAATTAATAAAGAAAAATCACAAAAATAGAATGACGATGCTTTTGTTTTTAATTTAGCAGAAAGAAAAATAAATAAGGCAAAGTTAACTAAAAGTTAAGAAGGCTAATAAACTAGGTTAGTTTGAAGAGCATGAATAACATTTAAATGATGTAACTTTTTATATTTTCATTAGGAATTAGGATGTAGCTAAAACATGATAAAATCAAAATAATTAAACAAAAATGTTATATACATTAAACTAGTTAATGAATAAAACATATATACACATGACATATGAAATGACTTGATTAATTTTTTATTTTTTTTAAGTTAGGATGTAAAGATCATAAAATTAAAGTAACAAAATAAAAAAAGTTTATGTACATTAAAGATAGTAAATAAAACTTTTATGAACATGATTGTTTACAACATAATTACAAGTTTACTCTTTTTTTTTTTTAAGATTATTTCTAATCCTTTTTTATTTTATTTTTTGAAATCAAAGTTTTTAGAAATAAATAAAGAAAGGAAAACTAATGACTTTAAAGAAAATTCAAAGAAACATTCCAGAGTGAAGAAAACCTCATTTTCATTAAAAGAGCTTCCATACAAATCACAAATCCTTGAAATCTGCAAGTCTCTGCGTAGACTAGGACCAGGTATATGATTTTTAGCCTTTCTAGACGAAATGTACAATACAAAGACCAAGAGTAGAAAAGGAAAAAGAAAGCTGAGCCAGAAGTGGGATAGAGCAATGGCGGTGAATCGCAAAGAGGAAACCTGCATACATAAACTGATTAGCGCCGAATAAAATCAAGCCTTAATACAACAACTAATAAGCAAACCTTTACCTCGTGAAGACCAACAAACTCATCCTCACCTATTCCTTTCGCTACTTTGCAAAACCACCTGCTATTGACAATTTCGTCAATCTCTCATGAAGATGTAATAAAATAATGGAATGAAAACTCCCTCCCAACACTCACATCATACTTCTCTTTGAAAATCTGCCTAAGTTCTCTCTGTGAATTCTATTTCTCAGATAATATCCCTTCAGAAAATTTCTGTATGCCTCCGACTCTCTCTCTTTTTTTTTTTGGCTGGGCGCTATCTCTTGTTTTGTAATCTTTGGTGGACAATTCTGTCAGTGGTGGTCATTGATTTAACTGGCTGAAACAACCGGTTTAATGTCTACAAGGCAAGTCTCAGGAATCCATGTTGCACAAATTAAATGAGCCCAACGCCCGTCGGTTGTTCTTTTCCTTTGAGAAAATGAAGCTTTCTTTATATTTATTGAAGAGTCGAAAAAACGAGGTAACCAATTTCTACAATGTATTTGTACTCATACATCCATGATGCTCTGTTAAATCACATGGGTGGGCTTTGTGCTTTCCATGTGAAAAAAAGAAACGACGAATAATGATTAATAATACTTCGAACTCATAAAGACTTTGCTTATTAAAGAATGACTTCCATTCCAACGAATGTACTTAGATGGTTTACACATGGATTAGTTGGCATATTTCTTGTTCAATATCATGGGTTAAGTCAACCCATAAAAAAAAATCTTGATCAAGTCATTTAATTCACCTGAAATCCCTTGGCGACTCTCACATAAGGCATTCAATCCATGTGTTATGAATAGAGTAAGGATCCTTTATTTAAATAATAATAAAGAATAAAGGTGTCATGTGAAAAAGGTATGGAGGACATGAAATATTTGCTTTTGGAATGGTATAAGGTAAAGTCTATGAAATAATGCTACAAATGAAGGGAAAGGCATGAGCAAAAGCTTTGCAGAGTGAATCATGTAAAACTAAGGAAATAGTATATTTGGTGAAATAATATGGTCTTTGACATGTGTGTCATTGGAGAAATAAGACGTCGTGAACAATGCAAGGAGTACGTAAAGAGATCTGCTTAGAAAAGAGTCGAGCACCATAATAAATTTACTACGAACAATGTGCCAACATTTAATGAGAATAAGCAAGACTTGCGCAAGTAGTGTGAGTGGAGAGGGATCCTGGCAACGCTTTGCTGGCTAAGTCTTGTTGACAAAAATCATCGTCAACACTAAGGGGACATCGAAAAGAGATGAGGGATGAATTATTCCACAAGAGGGGGGGAGTGTCTAGGATAATGGCCAAGAGGGGTCCAAGGGGGAAATTAATCATGTATATTAATTCAACCTATTTTCCCTAAATTTTCTACTTGTATATGAACCTTCCCATTTTTGATTGAGTGTTCCCAAAGCCAATCATTGAATACGTGCAAGAGGGTGGGTGTGAGTGGTCACATCCCAAAGTTATTGGGCACATGGGGGTTGAGTACAATCATCTTGGGGAAGAGTGTGAGTCAATAAATTCAAGCCAAAGGGAGGAAATTCGTATGGGTTGGGACAACAAGTTTTTGGACAGTCAATGGGGTGCATGAGAAGTAGGTAGAGAGGAGAAAAAGAGTTGGGAGCTGGTGCAACCATGGAGGGAGATCTATAGAGCATGCTAGAGAGTAATCAGAGCGAATTGGAGATGGAAAAATAAAGATCCAGGTTGTCAGGTATGAAGAGTAAAATCCTGTGTGAGTTGCACTAAAACAGAAAGTGTTTGTTGTTGGTTTGATGATAGTTTTCCTAGAAACAAGTTTCCTTGAGTTCCCAGTTGAGAGATTCATATTTGCATGTGCTAGAGAGACCCTGATAAACGAATGGGAAACCCGAGGGACTGAGATCAGTGAAAGGGTACATTCCTTGGGTTGTAGAGGTCAAGATGAAGAGAGCTCATGGAAAATTAGGATAGTTGTAGGAGAATATCAGTTGGGTTGAGAGTTTTATGCGCTGGGAGTGGACTGTGAGATACCACCTTATTTTGTGGATTTCTAGCCTCAACTCAAGGGTGACTGACTGTTGAGATTTGGAAAAGTCAGTCTATGGTTGGGTGAAATGTCCATCCCAAACAATTGGTTGCACAATTCTTGTTTAAAGATAAGTGTTTTATCTTGTTGTTGAGTTATTTACATGTGTTATTGATGTGTATGAACTATGTGTATTTGAGAATGATTTATATGCTGATGTAATCAAGTTTATTAGTTGCAAGCATGCTAATTTGGTATGTTTTAGATGCATCTATTTTATGGTTATGGGTAGTAGCTAAATCTGTTTTAATTTCGTAGTTGTAAGCTACATGAAATTGGCTAATAGTAAAAGAATTAATTTAGTTAGCATAAATTTCGTTTTTATGTTTATTCCACACCGTAATGTCCCTCGGCTGGGTTTGGGATGTTACATTATGGTATTAGAGCTTTGGTCAAACACCGAGATTGTATGGGATAATATGGTTGGGAATTTGTGAAATTCGTCGTTGCAGATTTTGTCTATGATGGGTTTGGAGAAAAACAAAGATTTTAGAGATAAATCCCCAATTTCATGAGTGAAATCTAAGTTTTAATGACTTTGTATGGTTTGAAAGGGTTAATGGAGTAGAGCGGTGAAGTTGCGTATCAAAATTCGACCTTAAATTGTCAAAATTTGAGTTTTAATGGCTGCTTGTAGAGTTATAGGCAGTTTGGAGACTCAATGACTGAGATCGTGTTTGATCCCATGATTGATGATCATGATTCATGATCGAGATTCACTTTGATAAATTTAAAAATTCATAAGGATTCAACTATTTTAAAGTTTTATGAGATCAACAACTAGGATTAAATCAGGGGTTGTGAAGGGATCAGATCGACGGTCTAGATCAATCAGCAAAAAGTCAAAATTTTTCTAAGTGTTAAAGTTTACCAAGAGAAATTGTCGATGGCCGATGGAGGGTGTTAACACTCAGAAATTGACTTGGGTTGCATGAAAGTAAATACCGAGGTAACCTTGAACCACTTTGGATTGGAAACTTCCCTTTCCAACCATAAGAGAGATCTCTCAAATAATGTCACAAAAACTAATGATAAATCAATAATTCACAAAAACAATGGGCAAAATGTGGGTTTTAAAAGGTTTTGGGTTTTTAGGTTTTGTGGGTTGGGTAGTGTGAATAGTCCATTGTGAATGGATTCAAATGATCATGCAAATAATATGAGTTTTAGACAATGGAAATTAGTGGAACAGAGGCAAGGTAGAAACTGTTTACAGAGAGAAGGATTCATAAGTGTATGACAACAAAATACAAAGAAAACATATCAAAATACAAAGAGAACTTAGAAAAGAGTGAGTTCCTTGTATAAATCAGCGAAGAGAGACTGTTGGGATAGAGCATCTAACAAAGGATGAGTTATGGGCCTTTAGTTCTCTGCAAGAAACAATCTATAACCAGTTATGCAACATAACATCTAACAAAAATGATGAATTCCATTCCAAAAACAGTTAAAAATTGAGAAGGAATGATAATAAGATCATATGAAATGGTAATGAAACTAAGAAAAAGAAAAAATCTGTAAAAAACATCACAAGAATCTTTGATCTGGAAAAACCATGAGTCTGCAATATTTTATTAAACTGAAAATGAAAGATACAGCCCAGGAGTACTACTCCAATGTTTTCCCCCCCTCTTCTCCAAGAGATATCTCTTTCATTAAATATAAAATAGAATACAAATAACCTTAGGAGTTTGAATACCATCTCCTCCATTGGATTCTAAGCCTTGGAGATAGGTGGCAACAATCAAAGAGACAAAAATCCAATAAACTGCTAATTTTCAGGAATTTGTTGGAAGTCATTAATAAATTGTTTCCACCTCATGCATGAGGCCTTTGATGGAGCTAAATATTAGGTGCAGGTGTCCCTTGAAATCTAACATATCCTTGAGAATCCATTCAGATCCTCCTTGACAGGTGGCAACCTCCCAGCAAGGCGAATATCAAAACCGTGATCGCTACAGGAAATTAGGTAGCACCACTGTAAAATAGTTGGTAGCGCCACTTCTATGTCTAATATCTCTCAAACCATACCACATTTTCAAAAAATGAGAGAGGTTTTTGTTATTTGGAATGTTATGAACAAAAACCTCCTCCGGTTTTCAAAAATAGCTTCTCAATTGTTCATAATAAAAGTTTCAAGTTAGGGACTCAAAACTGGTAAAATAACTCTACACAATTCG
Source organism: Picea engelmannii (assembly GCA_009831015.1). NCBI lineage: Eukaryota > Viridiplantae > Streptophyta > Pinopsida > Pinales > Pinaceae > Picea > Picea engelmannii. The sequence goes on from ML782504.1 coordinate 137,157, forward strand.
TTTTCTGCTAGAATTTAGGTAGCGCGTGTTATCACTCCAAGAAACTGCTTATGGTTGTAGGCTAAGGATGCTTAGTAACTTAGAAATAATGGTTTTTATGTGTTTGGGACAATGGGGTCTTGAATGATTTATGTAAGAAACAACTTATCACACATGTAAAGATGTAGTGCTTTCAGTGAACAATAACCAGATCAAATAATTGAAAGAGAGAATGGAGAATACTATTCTTGATTTGCCAATACAAATGAAAGTAGGGACTAATACAAGACAGCAAGGGATCCTTTAGTTTCAAGTCTATGAGTTCAACAAAGAGGTAATAGTCTTTATGAACTAAAGTAAACTGAAATTAAAGTATAGAGAATGAAAAATGGACAATTTTGGTATTGCAAACGAAAGGAAACTCCACTTTATTTCTGTAAAAAGAATCTATACAATGGCATAAAAGTTCTCCCAGTTTGAACTCTTGTTTCATATCAAAATTAGGCATTTATATCCTTTTACAAACAGTTTCACAGATCCTAAAAACATGGATCTGTATTTAATAAAAACAATTCAATTCTATCTAAACAACTTGAAAATAAAGTCTAAACTACTAAAATTAGAACTTGAACTATTTTCAATCTCCAAAATTCGCCATCTACATCCTTCAGCTCCTGGTATCTGCAGTGTGGTGAAGAATAGTGGGACACCTGTCTAAACAATTGGATCTCCCAATGTTCATGGTCAATTTTTGAGGAAATGGTTTTGCATGTGTTACCAAAATTCTCTCGAACCTCCGATGCTGAACCCTTTGCATGCGGTCTGATAGCCCATTGATACACTGGAGCTCCTTCAAAACCTGTTTGGAATGAACTGTTCTGTCCTTGGCTTCCAAAATTACTTTTCCCACTTTCAGCAGCTAACTCGTTTAATTTTTTGCGGGTTAGCTGTTGAAAGCTGTCACTTTCCGCAACTAACGGGTCATAAAATATGGCTTTGCGCTGGTGAAATCCCGGATTGTGCCGAAAATGAGTTTTCACCTCCAAAATTTCGATTTCATCAAAATTTAGTGTGTTTCAGATTTATCACCTTGCATATTAACGACGACTTGAGCGAGAACCTTCAGATCTGGATGAGATTTTTGCCTCTGTTTTTGTTTTAACCTTCTTATTTGCCTTTTAAGGCGTTTGGCAAGCCACCACAAGCTATTGTAATCTTTGGTGAGATTTTTCTTTCTTTTCTTCTCTTTAACACTTTCCTTAGCCAATCTCTCAAATGCAGTATTGTTTTTTTCGAAGTTCTCAGACAACTTCTTATACCTTTCTTTAATTACCCTTTCCAATACTTCTTGCTGAGCAATTACCTCTTTCAGATGCTTGATCTTCTGAGACTTTTTTGATTTTGAGCTTCTTGATGTTTCTCCCTCTTCTGTATGAGTGAAGGTCTCATAGTTTTGTGCACACTCTGTTGACTGCTCAGGATTCTTGGTGACAGGGCATTGATCTTGCTTCTCTGTTTCTGAATCTAAATAGGGAAAGTTTAATATATTCTTCCCTGTACTCTGCTCTGTAGGACACTCTGTGGTTTGTTCAAAATTTAACCTTTTCTTCGACCTGTGGGGCTTCACTCCAGAAATTCTGTCCTCTGGAGGTCCTGGCAGGGTCCTTCTTTTTCTTGAACTACTTTGAGGGGAAGACTGTTTCTTTGAACCTTTCCCTAGTTCAATTGCAGGCTGGGTCTGTGTTTCAAAACCTTCCCAGAATAAGAAATGATCCTAGCTCCTTCCTTGCTATTTCAATTCCTCTAGGATGATTAATTTTATGAGGCCGAAGTGGCATAGAGTACTTTTTATGCTCAAGGGTTGAGCCCTAATCTTCTTTCACACCTTAGTCAAACTTTTATGTAGGAAAAAAGGTAAATTAAGGGGAGTCTTTCCTGTGAAATGATCCATGAGTTTGATGTGATACATCATAAATTTATCATATCTGCCCTCTGAAGTAATGTACAGTTGGATGCCTTTGAACAACTCCTGCCATTCTTCTTTTAGATAGGAAACTAACATACCTTTTTTCCATGCCTTGTGCTTGTATCCCTCTTTCAAATAAACTCTGAAGTCCAAATTTTTGGGAGTAGTGGTTTTAAACCATCTCTGACCGGTTCTAGGAAGGCTTGTAGCTGCGGCAATGAAAGCTTCATCCACTCTAATTTCCATGGACCCAACATGAGCTTTGTTTCCATCGAAAGTCTTGGCAAAATCTTCTGCCGTAGACTGGTGGTAGCCAATTTGCAATCTTTCAACGAGCCCAATACACCCTGTGTTTGAAAAATGTCTCTGGACTTCGGGGTGTGTCTGTAAAAAGGACAGGCTATCCAACTCTCTCTTGAGTAGAGAACCACTGCGTTTTCTCACCATTCTATAGCTCGAAGATTAGACAATTTCTAACCACTGCAACTGCTGGTCGAGCCACGGTTCAACGCTGTTGAAAGCACTTCGGGAGTTGGCTCTGTTTTAAAACATTTGAAATTTTGACAGCCCTCCGCGAACAGGGTATGATATGGAAACAATGACTTGATTTGATGTTTATCAGGCCGACAATACATCCTCTGTACCTGCACCACTGGATTCGAGCTTGACATCCCAGATGCCATGATTATGGAGCGTGAGTTTCTGAGCCAAATTCGCATCACAATCCTATTCTGACGTGCAGGATTGAGTTTCCATCATTACCCACTCTTATCAGTGCATGATTTGGATTTTCCTGACGTGGGATGATCATATCATCATTGCCTTTAGACGTGGATATCACGCACGTGATTCCCGCTTTCTTCAACCAACGGCCCGTGGAAAACGCCTCTGTTAGCTGTTCAGACTTGCCACTTTCACCAGCGCGTGACCCTGTGGAAAACCCTGGTTAGCTGTTGAAAGTCTTCACTTTCCTCAGCGCGTGACCTTTTTAGAATTGCCTCTTAGCTGCGGAAATTTTTCACTTTCACCAGCGCACAACCTTGTAAAAACCGCTCCATAGCTGCAGAAAGTATGCACTTTCAACAGCGCACGACCCGCGAAACTGATTGTCGGACATTTTGAATTTCACCACTTTCAATAGTGCATAGGCTTATGAGAAGCGCTCCTTAGCTGTTGAAAGTCGTCACTTTCCACAGCTAACACTCAACTTTTGGCCACACGTTAGCTGTTGAAAGTGAATTCTGAAAATTTTGAAAATAAGACTTTATGGGTCATATTATTTTCTAAGACAAAAACCAAAACCTAAGTTTTGCAGTTATAAAAACTTAAAAATGACTTGAGGACACTACCGATAGCCATGCTATCCACCCCAAAACTCGACCAAAAGGATGGTTTCATTTTGGGAGCTAACAACGCCCACCTGTGTGTGTGCATGAAATTCAGTGGCGTAAATCCATGTGTAATTTTGATGCTTGGAACCTTGTGAGAGTGTTTTCAATTTTTTTTTTTGACACTTGGCACCTTAACCAATCTTGTGCTAACATAGGCTCCATGGGGAATACAGTCCTCCTTGTGAGGCTCTAAGAACTCTTGTAGTTTTAGTGCCTTATCCTTTGGGCTTGTGGAGTCATGCTCTACTGCATCGTGCTGAAGACAAAATACTGACAAATTATATTACTCTACTTTCAAACAGAAAGAAAACACACCTGCTCTTGATGGAGCTTATTTATGTACAAAACCTAAGCTAACCGACTTTTACAATGGGCTAGGTGAATGCAAACTTCCACCAAATCCATTCAAGCAACTTGCTGACATGAGTCTTTATAATTCCAATGAGTGACAATAGACAAGAGGATTATGACAATGGTTTGAAAACATTTCCTATGTCTCCTCTGACTGCTACTAACGCAATAAAGTTTACAGGTTCCAAAACATTTGAGAAATACAACTCCATATACACACCTACAGGGTCATGAAAATGGTGAAAAAACACTTGGGACTGATAGCATATTTCTTTTTCCACTTCAAGTTTCTTACTGTAAACTATGGGTACAAGTGGAAGAAGGATTGACATAGGTGGCTGCTGATCCACTGATGACTGTTGATTTACTTCTGGCTGTGTATAAATGATCTCTTCATGTGCCACAAATAAGGGCTGCTCCTGGTCAAATATTCAGGTTATGTCTTCTATGACAAGGCCAACCTCTGCATCATACTCCTTGTCTTCATAGTGATCAAATACATGATAAGCTTGCTGCTCATTATCACTAGAATATTCATCAAAAACAAGCTTCCCTTCATACCTATGATCAACCTCTAAAACAATAATTTCATCAAGAATATAATTGTTAAAAATATCCATTTCAAGAACAACAATAATTGCTGCTTCTATTTGTTCATACATATGATTTTCATCCGAAACAAAGTTATGAATGTTGTCCTCTCCAAATACAAAAGTATTCTTTATACTTTCAATTGGATAGTGAATAAAATCGTTTTCATCTTTATATTCGACAGATTAATCTAACAGATCTTGAGCACATTCTACATATCCCTCACAACAATTATGAAAAATAATTTCAGAGGGATAAAACCTTTTGCAGTGTTCATTGAATACTCTGTGGAAATCCTTCAAGGATGAAATGATGGAAGGGGGTAACGAGAAATACCATTTACGTGCATCCCCATCCAATGAATACATGAAAATTTTCATCAAAATATCTTCATGATGGATGTCAAGTTGCTGCATCAAAGCATGAAATTCTTGAACATGCTCAACAGGGTTGTTATCCTTACCTTCATAAAATATAGGTAGTAGATCTTGTCATTCATCAGTAAGAGGCACAGGATGTGGATAATCATCTATGGATGAGAAATTGAGTGGGGCAAACCTCCTGGATAGGATAGCCTTCATAGAAATTTAATTGGTCTCACTCCAGTGGAGTCATCAACAGATTCTGAACAATGGAGTTGCCATGGTGAATGTGTAGTCTTGAAGGTGTCCAACTTCAGTCACCATCTAAAGCTGGAGTTGCGAAATGTCGTTCTTCCCAAGGAGATTTTCAATCTTCTCAAATTCGTCCCCGACAACGGCACCAAAATGTTAACACTCAAAACTTGACTTGGGTTTCATGCAAGTAAATCCCAAGGAAATCTCGAACCACTTTGGATTGGAAACTGCCCTTTCTAACCATGAGAGGGATCTCTCAAATAATGTCACAAAAACTAATGATAAATTATTAATTCACAAAAATAGTGGACAGACTGTGGGTTTTAAAAGGTTTTTGGTTTTTAGGTTTTGTGGGTTGGGCAGTGTGAATAGTCCATTGGGCATAGAGTCAAATGGTCATGAAAATAATATAAGTTTTCAACAATGGAAATTAGTGGAACAGAGGAAAGGTATAAACTGTTTACAGAGAGAAGTATTCATAAGTGTATGACAACAAAATAGAGAGAAAACATATCAAAATACAAAGAGCACTTAGCAAAGAGTGAGTTCCTTGTATAAATCAGTGGAAAGAGACTGTTGGGATATGATTTCCTTGTATAAATCAGTGGAAAGAGACTGTTGGGATATGATTTCCTTGTATAAATTAGTGGAAAGAGACTGTTGGGATAGAGCATCTAATAAAGGATGAGTTATGGGCCTTCAGTTCTCTGCAAGAAACAATCTATAACCAGTTCTGCAATAGAGCATCTAACAAAAAGGATGAATTCCATTCCAAAAACAGTTAAAAATCGAGAAGGAATGATAATAAGATCATATGAAATGGTATTGAAACTAAATAATAGACAAACTATGTAAACAACATCACACGAATCTCTGATCTGGAAAAACCATGACTCTGCACTATTTTATTAAACTGAAAATGAAAGATACAACCCAGGAGTAGTACTCCATTGTTTTTTCCCCCTCTTCTCCAAGAGATCTCTCCTTAATTAAATATAAAATAGCATTAAAATAACCTTAGAAGGTCGAATCCCATATCCTCCATTGGATTCTAAGCCTTGGAGATAGGTGGCAACAATCAAAGAGACAAAAATCCAACAAACTGCTAATTTTCAGGAATTTGTTGGAAGTCATTAATAAATTGTTTCCACCTCATGCATGAGGCCTTTGATAGAGATAAATATTAGGTGTAGGTGTCCCTTGACATCTAAATAATCCTTGAGAATCCATTCAAATTCTCCTTGATAGGTGGCAACCTCCCAACAAGGCGAATATCAAAACCCTGACCGCTACAGGAAATTAGGTAGCACCGCTGTAAAACAATTGGTAGCACCACTTCTATGTATAATATATATCAAACCATACCACATTTTAAAAACACGAGAGAGGTTTTTATTATTTGGAATTTTATGAACAAAAACCTCCTCTAGTTTTCAAAAATACCTTCTCAATTATTCATAGTACAAGTTTCAAGTTAGTGACTCAAAAATGGTAAAATAACTCTGCACAATTCATTTTTTGCCAGAATTTAGGTAGCACTCGCCTGTGTGTCTGTGTGAAATTCAGTAGCATAAATCCATGGGTGATTTTGATGCTTGGAACCTTGTCAGAGTGTTGTCAATGATTGTTCTTGACACTTGGCACCTTAACCAATCTTGTGCTAACATAGGCTCCATGGGGGATAGAGTCCTCCCTGTGAGGCTCTAAGAACTCTTGTAGTTTTAGTGGCTTATCCTTTGGGCTTGTGGATTCATTCTATGTTGCATCGTGATGAAGAAAAAATACTGAAAAATTATATTAATCTACTTTCAAACATAAAGCAAACACACCTTCTCTTGATTGAGCTTATTTATGTACAAAACTTAAGCTAACTGACTTTTTCAATGGGCTAGGTGAAGGCAAACTTCCACCAAAGACATTCAAGCAACTTGTTGAAATGAGTCTTTATAATGCCAATGATTAACAACAGATAAGAGAAATATGACAATGGTTTGAAAAAATTTCCTATATCTCCTCTGATTTCTACAGACACCATAAAGTTTACAGGTTCCAAAACATTTGAGAAATACAACTCCATATACACCCCTACAGGGTCATGAAAATGGTGACAAAACACTTGGGACTGATAGCATATTTCTTTTTCCACTTCAAGTTGCTTACTGTAAACTGTGGGTACAAGTGGAAGAAGGATTGACATAGGTGGCTGTTGATCCACTGATGACTGTTGATTTACTTCTGGCTGTGTATAAACGATCTCTTCATGTGCCTCAACTAAGGGTTGCTCCTGGTCAAATCTTCAAGTTATGTCTTCTATGACAAGACCAACCTCTTCATCATACTCCTTGTCTTCATAGTGATCAAATACATGATAATATTGCTACTCATTATCACTATAATATTCATCAAAAGCAGGTTTCCCTTCATACCTATGATCAACCTCTAAAATAATAATTTCATCAAGAATATAATTGTTAAAAATATCCATTTCAGGAACAAATGTAACTGCTGCTTCTATTTTTTCATACACATGATTTTCATCTGAAACAAAGTTATGAATGTTGTCCTCTCCAAATATAAGAGTATTTTTTATACTTTCATTTGGACAATGAATAAAATCATTTTCATCTTTATATTCGGCAGAGTAATCTAACAGATCTTGAGAACATTCTACATATCCCTGACAACAGTTATGACAAATACTTTGAGGGATAAAAACTTTTGCAATGTTCATTGAATACTCTGTGGAAATCCTTCAAGGATGAAATGATGGAAGGGAGTAATGAGAAATACCATTTATGTGCATCCCCATCCAATGAATACATGAACATTTTCATCAAAATATCTTCATGATGGATGTCATGTTGTTGCATCAAAGCATGAAATTATTGAACATGCTCAACAGGGTTGTCATCCTTACCTTCATAAAATCTAGGCAACAGATCTTTCCATTCATCAGTAAGAGGCAAAGGATTTGGATAATCATCTATGGCTAATAAATTGAGTGGGGAAAACCTCCTGGACATGATAGCCTTCATAGAAATTTAATTGGTCTCATTCTAATGGAGTCATCAACAAATTCTGAACAATGGAGTCACCATGGTGAATGTGCAGTCTTGAAGATGTCCAACTTCAGTCACAATGTAAAGCTAGAGCTGTGCAATGCCATTCTTCCCAGGGATATTTTCAATCTGCTCAAATCCGTCCCTGACAATGATGCCAAAATGTTAACACTCGGAACTTGACTTGGGTTGCATGCAAGTAAATCCCGAGGTAACCTAAAACCACTTTGGATTGGAAACTGCCCTTTCCAACCACGAGAGGGATCTCTCAAATAATGTCACAAAAACTAATGATAAATCAATAATTCACAAAAACAGTGGAAAAACTGTGGGTTTTAAAAGGTTTTGGGTTTTTAGGTTTTGTGGGTTGGGCAGTGTGAATAGTCCATTGGGTATGGAGTCAATTGATCATGTAAATAATATGAGTTTTCGACAATGGAAATTAGTGGAACAGAGGCAAGGTAGAAACTGTTTACAGAGAGAAGGATTCATAAGCGTATGACAAAAAAATAGAGAGAAAACATATCAAAATACAAAAAACACTTAGAAAAGAGTGAGTTCCTTTTATAAATCAGTGGAAAGAGACTATTGGGACAAAGAATCTAACAAAGGATGAGTTCTGGGCCTTCATTTCTCTGCAAGAAACAATCTATAACCATTTCTGCAACAAAGCATCTAACAAAAAGGATGAATTCCATTCCAAAAACAGTTAAAAATTGAGAAGGAATGATAATAAGATCATATTAAATGGTATTGAAACCAAGAAATAGACAAACTCTGTAAACAACATCACAAGAATCTCTTATCTGGAAAAACCATGACTCTGCACTATTTTATTAAACTGAAAATGAAAGTTACATCCCAGGAGTACCACTCTAGTGTTTTCTCCCCCTCTTCTCCAAGAGATCTCTCCTTCATTAAATAGAAAATAGAATCCAAATAACCTTATGAGGTCGAATCCCATCTCCTCCATTGGATTCTAATCCTTGGAGATAGGTGGCAACAATCAAAGAGACACAAATCCAACAAACTGCTATTTTTTTAGGGATTTGTTGGAAGTCATTAATAAATTGTTTCCACCTCATGCATGAGGCCTTTGATGGAGATAAATCTTAGATGCAAGTGTCCCTTGACATCTAACTGATCCTTGAGAATCCATTCAAATCCTCCTTGACAGTTGGCAGCCTCCCAACAAGGCAAATATCAAAACCGTGATCGCTACAGGAAATTAGGCAGCGCCGTTGTAAAATAGTTGGTAGTGCCACTTCTATGTCTAATATATTTCAAACCATACCATATTTTCAAAAAATGAGACAGGTTTTTGTTATTTGGAATTTTACGAACAAAAACCTCCTCCAGTTTTCAAAAATACCTTCTCAATTGTTCATAATCCAAGTTTCAAGTTAGTGACTCAAAAGTGGTAAAATAAGTCTGCACAATTCGTTTTCTGCCAGAATTTAGGTAGTGCCTGCCTGTGTGTCTGCGTGAAATTTGGTAGCATAAATACATGGGTTCTTTTGATGATTGGAACCTTGTGAAAGTGTTTTCAATGATTTTTCATGACACTTGACACCTTAACCAATCTTGTGCTAATAGAGGGATTGGTCGAAATGACGAAGAGTTTTGGTAAGCCATGAGACATCTCTAACCGTCGATGGACCATAGTCTGGGGTTGGTCTAATCCAACAAAGTATTTTCAATTGCCAATGAACATCGCCGATGGTCTATGGGTCAATGGTCGGAGGTCGATCTATTTTGGTGAATGTTTAAATCAAGCAAGAGAAATCATTGATGGTCGATGTGCCGATGGTTTGATGTCGACCAAAGTCAGTGAGGTGTCCATGTTGTCCAAGAGAATTCACTGATGATCGATTGGGAAATAGGATGATGACATAATCATCCATGTGTCATGCCACATCAATATCCACGTGTCATTACACGTCACTCAAGTTCACACCTTAGGATTACATGGCGTGTCACGTCGACACCCATGTGTCATGCCACATCAACAATTGCGATGTCAGCCAACAGAAGTGGTCGATGGTCAAATCAACTGATTTGGAAAAGTGTATTCGATAACCATCGAGTATCGTTGATTTTCAATGGGACGATGGTCGAGTTTCAACCGAAGTTGTTGAGAGTTCCATTCGCCAATGAATGTCGATGATGATCGACGATCGACGACTAGGTCGATCGGTTTGGAGTTGTGTGCAAGTCAGTCGTTAGGGAGTTGGGATGATGGCTGATGGTCGGGTCGGTAGTTTGGGGAAGTATTTTGCATGCCACAAGAGAACATTGTTCACCGATGGCCAATAGAGAGTATATCAACGACCCAGATTGCTTCTAACCTGAGACCGAGGGCATAGATTGCACATAGAAAAAATTGTTCCATAGTTTCTTATTTTGGCCATAACTAGAGAAAATTATAGTGGTTTGGGATGAAAATTATGGTTTTTTTCCGAAGAGAGGAGGTCTACAAAATAACCAGAGAGGATCCTTTTCCAATTCTTCTTGGATTTGGCAGAAATTACAAAATAGTGGGTTTTAAAGATTTGGGTCTAGATCATTGACATAAGTCCAGATTAAGCCAAAAATCTTGGGGAAAGTCCAAAAATAAGGAACATAAATAACCCACAAATTAAATGAATAAATCCTATGGGGATTCGAATGGGGACACTGAAATAGGCCAAAATTCACTATTCCAGGCCACTTTTTGGGGATTTTTGAGATTTTCGAAGAAGGAAAAGTGACCCTCGATCACAAAACTGGAAAATTTTATTTAGTTGATTTTTTATATAATCGTCAATGAAAACAAATTTTGTGTAGTTAAAGTTTTTCATAAGTGCACATATTGAAAGATAGCCAGGTCTGCTAAAAATTCAAAGTTCGGAAAAATGAGTGAAAAATGACAAAGTTACAGATTCCAGATTGTTGTAGTTTTTGGATGGAAAATCAGATAGAAATTCCAAGAGTTGTTATGAATTCTATGTTTCTATTATTATCTATGTCTCATACAAACATTTCTCCAGTTATTGACACATTTTTTTTTTCAGTTGACAGAAGTTGGCATTTCAATAAAATTGCATCAGTAGAGAAAATGCATAGAAAGTGGTGAAAATTGCCTTTTCAAGAAGCCAAAACTTTCAGCTCAGAGATCGGATTTGGGAATGAGTACAAGCATTGGAAATACATTTCTGAGAGGAATTCATATACAAAATAATAGTGTGAATTGATTCAATGTTTCTTTCATAAATTTATGAGGAAATAACATGTATTCTAATTAATGAAATGTTTTATAATACACATGTTCTAACAATAATTATTACTTGCACATTTCTTGCAGAATTAGAGCTACATAAAGAAAATTTAGTTATTATATGAGGACTAGAGTTATGGAAGATGCTTGAGGATCTTACAACTATGAGGAAGAGGTCATAGGTTTGCATGTCAACATGGGGAATGTTGAGACATAGTCAAATGGAAGAAGAGGTAGGCAAGAGCCTGCCACTATGAGAAGCCTGCATAGTGAAGTGTAGATCTAAATAGATGATAATGAAAGGAATATGAAGGCTCATGAAGAGGTACTTCAGAGCTTAAAAATGTTTCATAATCAAGTTAACAGATATTCTGGCACCAAGCAAGCAACTAGTGTTAGACAAGTATCAACATCTAGATCCCATATCAAAAGGGATGATCACATAAATGATAGGAAGTCAAGAAGCATGAGAAGCCACTATCATTCTCCAAGGAAGTCCACTAGAATAACTCATGCAAGTTCAGAACCAAGAAGTAACCTAAGTGTGCCTCCTGTTTGTAGGAAAAGATGAATGCTTGAGGCATACATCTTACAAGGTGAACTCTAGAAAATCAAGCCACCTACTTTCAATGGTGAACACTGGAAGGGTGAAGAGGTCAAGGCATGGTTGTTGGAAATGAAGAAATATTTCCAGTTGCATGATTACCCCTCCTAGGTAGAAGCTATAATTTCCACCTACCATTTGCAATGAAAGGAAACCATGTGGTGCGATCATCTTAAGTAAGCCAAGGACCTCGATGATAAAATGATCTCATGGAGGTAGTTCAAAGGATATTTCCAAGAGAAATATTTGTCTGAGAATTACTATGAGAGAAAGATGAAATATTTCTTTGAACTCAAGCTAGAAAACATGACAATGGAGGAATATGAGAAGTGGTTCTTTGAATTGTTGAAGTATGTTGACTTCATCAAGGATGAGAAGGTTAAAATCCGAAGGATTTTAAGTGGGTTACCATCCTTCTACAGTGACAATATTCAATATGATAACCCCAAGACCTTGGAAGAAGCCATAAGGAGAGCAAGACACCTTTATGAGCAAAGAAAAGTAAGGCCAGTTTTCCAAAAGGCTTGGAATGACAAGATGAAAGAGAAAAAGGATCAAAGGAAGAAAGGTTCTAAACTACCATTTTTTAGAAATATTTCCCAAGCAAGTCAACAAGGATAGGCATCCCAAAATGATAAAAAAAATGTAGATTCATTTGGGAAAAGGCCAAGGAAAAAACCTGTTCAATGTTTGGGATGTAATGGAAATCACTTATATAGGGACTTCCATCACAAAGGATAAAGAATGACGACTATTCACAACATTCAAGAGGTTGAAACACTGAAATAAATGGGAGTAAGCATGCCAAGGATTTAGGAAGCCTTGGACAATAAGCAGGCAGAGTATCAATCCCTCATGATCGAAGTGGAAGGTAAGATTGACAACCAACCCATAGAAATTTTGATTGATTTTGTAGCTAGCCATAGTTACATAAATGATAACATTGTTGAGATATTTCACTTGCAAAGAAGTAAGCATAAGAAATATTGGTTAGTTCAGTTAGCCACGGGGGCTAAGAAGAAAATCAATGAGTTGGTTAAAAAATTTCGATAGACATGAATGGACTTATCACAAAGGTAGATGTAAACATCATACCGTTGGGTTCATATGACTGTCTAATTGGCATGGATTGTTTGGAAAAACATCATGCTTTCCTAGATTGTTACAACAAGACAATCACATGTCTTGATGAGGAATGGTAGTAAGGAAAGATTCAAGGCATTCAAAGAGCTGTAGTTGTTAGTGAGATTTCAACTATGCAGTTGAAGAAGATCTTCAAGAAGGGATGCCAGATGTTTGCAGTCCATATGGAGGAGGAAACCAAATACAAAGTGGCAAGAATTGAAGACCATATGGTCTTGAGGGATTTTGAAGATAATTTTAGAGAAATTCCATAATTTCCACCAAAGAGAGACATTGATTTATCTATTGATTTGGTGCCAAGAGCTTCCCCAGTGACTAAGACACCTTACATAATGCGAACACCAAAAATAAAAGAGTTACATATGTAGCTTGAATAAATTTTGAAGAAGGGGTATATACACCCAAGTGTGTCGCCTTGGGGAGCCCCAATTCTTTTTGTGAAGAAGAAAGATGGAACCTTAAGGATGTGTATTGATTTCAGGAAGCTTAATAAGGTTACCATAAAGAATAAGTATCCTTTTTGAAGAATTGATGATTTGTTTGATCAACTGAAAGGTGCAAGAATATTTTCGAATATTGAATTGAGATCAGGATATCATCAAGCAAGGATAAAGGAAGAAGACATCGGCAAGACAACATTCAAAACAAGATATGGGCATTGTGAATTCACAGTAGTGCCATTTGGACTATCAAATGCCCCAACAATATTTATGTGTTTGATGAATGGAGTGTTTAGGGAGTACTTGGACAAGTTTGTAATTGTGTTCCTAGATGGCATCCTTGTCAATTCTAAATCAGAAGAGGAACACGAGCATCATTTAAGAATGGTATTGCAAGTTTTAAGAGAGCATAAATTGTATGCTAAGCTAAGTAAGTGCATATTTTACCAAAAGAAGATTCACTACTTGGGGCAAATCATTTCAGCAATAGGGATAGAAGTTGATCCTGAGAAGATAAAGGCCATTAGAGGATGGCCAACACCAAACAATGTCACAGAGGTTAGATCATTCATGGGTCTTGTTGCTTATTACTGAAAATTCATAAAAGGGTTCTCAAAGATTGCAAGTCCAATCGCTTTACAAAAGAATGGAGTGAAATTTGAATGGAGTTCCAAGTGTGAAGAGAGTTTTCATCAGTTGAAGGGAATATTGACAAGTTCATTGATATTGAAGATTGCAAATCCAAATAAAGATTTTTTTGTGTGCACCGATGCATGCAAGGAAGTACTCAGTGGAGTTCTCATTCAAAGGGACCATGTGGTATGTTATGAGTTCAGAAAATGAAAAGAGCATGAGAGGAATTATGATACATATGACTTGGAGTTAACAATGATTGTACATGCATTGAAAATGTGGAGACATTACCTTATGGGTAAGAAATTCGAGCTAAGGAAAAACCACTATGGTCTGAAGCATTTGTTTGGACAACCAACACTAAATGCTAGGAAAACTAGATGGATGGAATTTCTGAGTGAATGTGACTTTGAAATTAATCATATAAAGGGAAAGGAAAATCAAGTGGCTGATGCATTCAGTAGGAGAGCTCATGAAGTGCATATTGCAGTTCTCATCATGTACATGAAAGATCTAAAAGATAAAAACTTTGCAACAACAAATTCATATCAACATTATTTGAAAATAAAAGAGACATTACAACAAGGTAATTTTCAGTAGAAATTTAATTATTATGAGCTGAAAGATGATGCAATTCTCATGTACAAAGGTAAGGTGTATGTGACAAATTCAAGTGAGCTGAAAAATTGATTTTTGAAGGAAATGCACAATTTTCCACATGCCAGGAACCCAGGATATCAAAAGACAATTTCAACAGTAAGAAGCCGATATTTTTGGCCAGGAATGAAGAAATAAGTGGCTAATTACATATCCAAATGTCTACAATGACGAAAGGTAAAGACATAACATAGACACCCAACATGTTTGCTACAACCATTTCCCATTCCAGAATGGAAGTGGGAAGTTGTCAAGGTTGATTTTATTACTATGCTGCCAAGAGCAATGAAGCAACATAATTCCGTCACAGTGGTGGTGGAAAAATTGACTAAAGTAACACATTTTATTCTAGAAAATACTACACACAAGGCAACAAATATTGCAGATATCTACATGAAAGAAGTTGCTAGGCTACATGGGGTACCTAAAGAAATAGTTTCGGATAGAGATCCAAAGTTCACATCTAATTTTTGGAAAGGTTTGTTCAAGGGATTTGGAACAAATTTAAATCTTAGTACAACATATCATCTAGAGTCAGATGGGAAAACAAAAAGGACTAAAATAATAATTGAGGACATGCTTAGAATATATGTGATGGATCAACCATCAAAGTGGGAAGATTATATTCATTCAGTTGAATTTGCCTACAATAATGGGTATCACGCCTCATTGAAGATGAGTCTGTTTGAAGCATTGTATGGAAAAAAAAGTAACACTCCAATGAGTTGGGATAATCCAATAGACAAAGCAGTTGTTGGGCCAGAATTGTTAAAGGAAATGGAAGAGCATATGGAAAAGATAAAGCTGAATTTAAAGGTTTCCCATGATAGGAATAAAATTTATGCAGACATGAACATAGTTTTCAGAGACTTTAAAGTGGGAGAACATGTGTTTTTGAAAATGATGGCAAAGAGAAGCTTGCTAAGATTAGGAAGTTTCCTAAAGTTGGAAGCAATATATTGTGGGCCTTTCTAAATATTAGAAAATATAGGGTAAGTTGCATACATGTTAGCATTGTATGCATCTCTGAGAGTGCATAATGTATTTCATGTGTCATTGTTAAAGAAATATGTGCTTGATCCTAACTACATAATTGATTGGAATGCGATCCAGGTGGAGCACGAAGGGAATTTTTGGGTGGAACCAAAACACATCCTGGACCAGAAATTCAAAGTGCTTAGGAACAAATCCATAGGGTTGGTAAAGGTCCAATGGACCTACTATGGTCCTAAAGATTCTACATGGGAGCATGAAGAAAAAATGAGGGAAAAGTACCTGCAAATTATTGATAGTTTTGAAGAAAACATAATGCAAGACTCCATTTTGAGAAGCTAAAATTTTGGAACCACATCTATGAGTCCTATCCAACTATGTTGGGGACCTTGATAAAAGAATGGATCATTCCTTGGGTTAGCCTTAATAAATGGATGGCACATCCCTTGGGTTGTACCTGATAAATGGGTGGTACATCTCTTGGGTTATCTCTGATAAACAAGTGGTGCATTCCTTGGGTTGGTGAGTTGAAAGGAACATGAGATTTTGGTTGGAGATACTACTAGAATTGTTAAATTGTAGAATTTTTATTTCTAAATATTGTGATGTAAATTTTCATATATGTATATTGGCATAGAGTGCACCGAGGATGGCGCACAATTGCAGGGGAAGGGGAATTTAACATCCCCACTATAATCCCCATTTTAATTAATGCTTATGTAGAGATAATGTGTGGCTACGACCAAAGCGATGTATTATGTGAATTGTATTTCAATGCTTTAATAATAAAATGTGATGCCAACTACTAAGGAGACATGGAAAATAGATGGGGGATAAATTAATCCACAAGAGGGGGGGAGTGTCTAAGATAATGGCCAAGAAGGCTCCAAGGCAGGAATTACCCATGTATATTAATTCAACCCATTTTTCTTAAATTTGTTATTTGTATATGAACCTTCCGATTTATGATTGAGTGTTCCCAAATCCAATCATTGAATAAATGTAAGAGGGTGGGTGTGAGTGGTCACATCCCAAAGTTATTGGGAATATGAGGGTTGAGTAAAATCAACTTGGGGAAGAGTGTGAGTCAAGAAATGCAAGCCAAAGGGAGGAAATTCGTATGGGTTGGGATAACAAGTGTTTGGACATTCAATGGGGTGCATGAGAAGTAGGTAGAGAGAAAAAAAAGAGATGGGATATGGTGTATCCATGGAGGGACAATTATAGAGAATGCTAGAGCATAATTAGAGAGAATTGGAGCTGGAAAAATGAAGATCTAGGTTTTCAGTTATGAAGAGTGAACTCCTGTGTGAGTTGCACTAAATAACAATTGTTCGTTATTGGTTTGTTGATAGTTTTCCTAGCAACAAATTTCCTTGAGTTCCCAACTGGAATATTCCAAGATTCCTGTGCCAGAGAGACCCTAATAAATGAATGGGACACCCAAGGGATTGATATCAGTGAAGGGGTACATTCCCTGGGTTGGACAGGTCAAGAGGAAGAGCTGGTGAAAAATCGGGATAGATGCAGGAGAATATTAGTTAGGTTGAGAGTTTTATGAGTTGTGAGTGGACTATGAGAGACCACCCTCTTTTTTGGATTGCTAGCCTCATCTTAGGGTGACTGGTTGTTGCGATTTAGAACAACTAGTCTATAGTTGGGTGGAACGTCCTTCCCAAGAAGCTAGTTGAACAAAATTTGTTTTAAAGATAAGTTTTTTATCTTGTTGTTGAGTTATCTACATGTATTATTGTTGTGCATGAACTCTATTTATTTGAGAATGATTTATGTGTTGTTGTAATGAAGTTTATTAGATGCATGTATGTTAATTTGGTATGATTTAGATGCATATATTTTATGGTTATGAATAGTAGCTAAATTTGTTTTAATTTCGTAGTTGTAAGCTACATGAAATCAACTAACAGTAAAAGAATTAATTTAGTTAGCCAAAATTTCATTTTTATGTTTATTCTGCACCGTAATTTCCCTCTGTTGGGATGGGGGACGTTACAGAGGGTATGAATAATGTGAACATGGGTTTTCAGGGTGTTTTCCACCTTATGAACCTTAGAGGTGCTTGAAAAATATGAGATTATTGTTGGGGGTGGTTGTCCATAGACTACCTCAAAGGGGATCATTTTAATATCAACATGAAAGGTATTATTGTAGTGTCATTCATCCATGGGTAACCATTGAAATCACTGGGCTTGTTGTTTATAAGAAAAACAATGTAAATAATATCACAAACATTTGTTGAATATTTTTGTTTATCCATTGGTTTGGATGTGATATGTTGTGATGAAATTCAATTGGGTAAATTGAAGCTGAAACAACTCCCACAAAAAATTGCTATGAAGGTGGGACCATGATCAGTCACAATGGATTTAGGCATGCAATGAAATTTAAAAATATTTTCCATGAATACTTATGCTACCGTGGATGCCTTGAATGAGTGTTGTAAGGCACACAAGTGAGCATTTTTGGAAAGGCGATAAAAAACTACCATTATCCTTGATTTGTTGTTCGATTATGGTAACCCCACAATGTAATACATAAAAATGTCATCCCACATAGTGGAAGGAATGGTTAAGGGTTTCAAGGCTCCTAGATGTTTTACTATTTCCCCTTTGTGCCATTGGAAAGTATAAAATTCTACCTCAAAGGTGCGGATGTCCTTCATGCCTTCCCAAAATAATGAATGATTAAGACTATCATATGTTTTTTGAAACCCAAAATGACCCATGATGGGAAAGGAGTGTAATTTATATAACACTTTAGATTTACATGAGGAATCATGAACTAAAAAATTATGACCTTTATATTGGAGCTCACCATCCTACCAACTATAACCTAGTTGTGCTTGGGGGTTGGCTTGTAGCTAGTGGATCATGTACATATTGGGATTAATTTAGATAACACTTTGGATTTAAATGAGGAATCCTGAACTAAAAAAATATGAATTTTATATTGGAGCTCGTCATCCTACCAACTGTAAAATGGTTGTGCTTGTATCTGGTGGATCATGTACATATTGGAATGATCCATGTGGATATTGGTGGCCATCCACATGTTCCAAATTCCAACTGGCTCATATTGACAATTTTTAGTTCAACACATTTATTTGTAATGGGGGCATATATTTGTAACTGCGGGTTCTGTACTTTCGAGGTTGTCTTGAATACCTACACAACATCCAGGTGGATATTGGTGGACACCCACCTATTCCAGCTGGCTTAGTTTGGCAATTTTCATGTCAGTACATCTTTCTATACTTCTGGGGCTGTTTTGAGGCCCTAAACAAAATTTTTTGGGATTGTCACAGTCAAACTATTGACAAAGTCAAAGTTTGACAACATAATGTGTATTTTTCGAAAAGAACTTTCCAACGAGCTATCACACGCCTAAAATGGAGATTGTATGCAAAAGTTTGGACCCCATGAAGTTAATGTACTAACTTACCCCAATGGGGCCCACATGAATTTTGGTGCTTCATCTCCTAGGGTTAGGTTTTTGTATGTCTAGAGTTTTGGCATTCATGTTTATTGTAAAAAGGCCTTGATAGCCTCATTGTACTCATCTTCTTGTGAATGAGCCTAGCCGTCACATCTCTTCTCAGAGATAAAGCTGCCACCAATCTAGTGAGTCTTGCACTCTGTATTTTTACTGTCTCTATACATTTATTTCATTAATATAAATCATGTATTGCTATATTTCTCTATTTCTAGCAATATTTATGTGTATCTCATTGTAATATCTCTGCTTTCATTTCGTTCCAAAAATAATCCAGATCATTGGTATCAGAGCAAGTTTCTCTTGAATTATTTTCCATTGCATGTCCCCAACGAGGTCTGAGTATAGAAAGTTGGGTCTCAAGCTTGTCTCTCTTGAGGAAAATTTCTCTCTCATGCCCAAGAAACCCTCCATGGCAGAAGAAAAGAAAAAAAACAAAACAAAAGATTCTATTAACTTGTTTCTTGAGCAAGCTCTCGCTCGATAAAGGGACGAAATGATGGAGATTTTTTCCCACATCCTTCAATGCTTATCGATAACAACATGGACATCTTCATCAAGTGGCCACTTTGGAGGAACCGCTCCCTTCAAGGTACACGTTAATTTTGATATTCTCGTATTTGAACATCAGATAGATGCAGATGCTTTAGAAAAATGTTTAAATATGCGAGAAGGTTATTTATCTATTCACAATTTTTTTCGATAGGGAAAATATCACCTTCGCACTCCTTAAGGCTCTCCCCCATGTCAAACATTGGTGGGAAACTTAATGGGAGAAAAGTTCCATAGATGAATCTTGAATATATGGGGCTAAGCCCACTTGGGAATTTTTTTGGATGTGGTGAATGAACAATACTACCCTGTTGATAACTATGAAGACCAATACATGAGATGGACCACACTGCGACAAGAGAAGAGCCAAACAGTGCCGAAGTTCAAAAATACTTTCCAGACCTTGTGCACCAAGCTGGGTATCAAATAATTCAAGTGACATATAGTTATGAAATACCATGGGGCTCTGCATAGGTACATCCAAACCGAAATGGATTTCCTAAACATCTCATCATTGGGAGCTTCCTATCAATATTCTGTCAAAATCGAGAATTTTTTTATGCACGAGAAAAAATGGGAGTTAGGGTCTACAAATATGCAACAACCAAAGCATGGTAAAGATGACCCTAACCAACAACCTCCCAAAAACTAGTACAAGACATAGGAAAAGAAGGGTAAAGGAAAAATAAAGAATGACATTGGGAAGTGGTGCGACTTCCACAAAATAACCTAGCACAACACTGATGAATGTCGCTCGAAATAGTCATTGGTGGTCGAGATCAAAGACAAGGATCCAAACCCTGATTCAGAGTCTGATACAAAAAATATTGAAAACAAACAAATCATCGATGTAAACCCCACTGCTACTATCGCGCCCACAACAATTCAACCAGAAGAACCAATAGTACCTGAAAAGGGGGAGTGCCTCTTCCATTCACAGATGTGGGCGAAGGGGACCCCGTTTCATTTCATTGTTGATAGCGAAAGCTAGAAGAAAATAATCTCAGCCGAGGTCGTCAAACGCTTGGGGTTGTCGAGAAAACCACACTCATAGCCATAAAACATCAAGTGGCTTCACCAGTGACGAGATCTCCGTGTCATCCAACAGTGCCACCTTTCTTATGGCATCCAACCCTTCAAGGATGAGGTAGTGTGTGATTTTTCCCCCATTGATGTATGTGATGTTGTATTGGTCCAACCATATATGTGGAAACGTCATGATGTTTATGAGTCTCAACCCCATAGTGTCATTATTACTTTGGGGGGTCAGGTCTACAGGATACCAAAGGTAGTTCTGACTATTGTTCCACCAAAACAGTGCTGCAAGGTAATCTCTCATACTACAAAATTCATCCTCTTCACAGTCTGTTCAAAGGATGCCACTACAACTACTGCAGCCTCAACACCTTCTATATAATAGAAGAATATTGTAGAAGAGAAAGAAGATATTTTTTCTTCACCTATGATGGTGCCTACACAATGCCCTGTCAATCCCAAAGAAAATAGGTTGGTGGAATAGATTCAAACCCACCAACAACAGGTTTGTGACAACCTTCCACATACCAAGCAACACAACTTCTCCAACAAGGCATGCATGTCACCAAGATTTAGATTCAGAAAATGATTTCCCCTCTTCCCCAGGCACTCAACACAATGGATACCATTTCTTCCTAAGGGGGGAGGACTAATCTAGGTGGATATTGGTGGCCACCCACCTGTTCCAAATTCGAACTGGCTCATCTTGACAGTTTTTAGTTCAACATGTTTCTCTGTAATGGGGAAATCTATTTGTAATTGTGGGTTTTTCACTTCCAGGGCTATCTTAAATCCCTACATAACATCCATGTGGATATTGGTGGCCACCCATCTATTCCAACTAGCTTATTTTGGCAGTTTTCATGTCAGTACATCTTTCTATACTTTCGGGGCCGTTTTGAGGCCCTAAACAACGTTTTTGGTCTTTCCATAGTTAAATTGAAGACACAATTAAATTTTGATGGAATATTGTCTAGCTCTCAAAAATACCTTTCTAACGGGCTATCACACGCCTAAAACGAAGATCGTATGCAAACGTTAAAGCCCTAGGAAGTTGATGTAGTAACTTACCCCAACGGGGCCCACATGAATTTTGGTGCTTCATCTCCTAGGGTTAGGTTTTTGGATGTCTAGGGTTTTGGCATTCATGTTTATTGTAAAAAGGCCTTCAGATCCTCATTTTACTCATCTTTTTGCAAATGAGAGTAGCCGTCTCATATCTTCTTAGAGATAAAAATGCTAGCATTCTAGCGAGTCTTGCACTTTGTATTTTTACAGTCTCTATACATTTCCTTCATTAATAGAAATCATGTATTGTTGTATTTCTCTGTTTCTAGCAATATTTATGTGTATCTCATTGTAATATCTCTGCTTTCACTTCGTTCCAAAAATAATCCGGATCATGGAATGATTCAAATTTATGACTGGAACGAAATGAAACATAGATCTATAACATTAACACATATTTACAAAGAACAATAACAGAGACACAATGGAACTTAACTTCTATTAAATAAGAAATTTGTTGAAACTGTAAAAACACAGAATGAAAACAATCTTGCTCGAATGGTGGTAGATAATCTATGAAAATAGATGTGGCGCTGCACGCATTCGTCTGAGCACATTACAATGAGGCCTCCAAGCCTTTTTTAACATCCAGAAGTAAACAAAAAACCCTAGACATCCAAAAATGTAACCCTAGGAGGTGAAGCACCAAAAGTCATGTGGGCCTCGATGGGGTAAGTTGGTACATCAACTTCTCGGGGTCGTAACATTTTCATATGATCTTCATTTGGGGCATTTGATAACTCATTGGAAAGGTATATTTGAGAATCACAATGCATGACCCCCTAAAAGTCCAAAGAAACATTGTTTGGGGCCTCAAAATGGCCCCGAAAGTTTGGGACTTAAAAATCTAGAAAAAAATTGTCAAGATGAAAACTATAACTGCTAATATGAAAGCTATATGTGAGCCAGCTGGAAGAGGGAGTGGCCACCTATATCCACTTGGATAAATCCTACCTCTTTAGGAAGCAATGGTCTCCATTGCATTGATTTACCCCATCAGATGAGGAAACTTATACTGAATTTGGTCCCGAGTGAGCCACTTGCCTTGGTGCATGAGATGCCTTGCCTTGACAACCTGATAAAGTTGAAGCTCCTGTTGGTGATTTCCCTTGACTTGTGTGTCCATGATATGATCAATGGATTCCTATTCCATGTAATCAGGGTTGACCTCTATCAGTGTCAATTGTTTTTCTATCTCAGAGGTGTCCAATAAGGGTGGAAAGTATGGCCAAAGGAGGTCCACATTAAACATTGGGTGCAAGCCAAGGAAGGGGGGAATTTTGAGCTCAAAATAATTGTCACCCACAACCTTGGTGATGGTGTAAGGTCCATAAGAGAGTGGACGAAGCTTCCGATGGGGTCCTATAAGGCATTCTTTCTGTAATTGCAACCAAACTTTATCTCCCACCTGAAACTTGTGTGGCACCCAGTGTTGACCATGACATTGCTTATACTTGGCATTAGACTTTTGCAAAATATCCTGAACCTGTTGGTAGATGTGCTGGATTCAGACAATGAATCAGGTGGATTTTTTGGCTTTGGTTTGCACATGGGATTTTCTGTGTGGACGTAAGGGGTAATGGAACATCCATGGGACCCAATGGTTGAAATCCAAACCCCACCTGAAAGGGGTTGTGGTTGGTTGAGCTATGTATGGATCTGTTGTAATTGTGTTGAACATAGGGAAGAATCTCATCCCATGTGCGTGGATGCTTGGAATTGTACATGCACAAGATATTCATGATCATTCGGTTAAGACTTCGGTTTGGCCATCCGTTTAGGGGTGGAAGGCTGTGGATTTGGTGAACTTGGTGTCCAACCATGACCAAAGGATCAACCAAAATGTACTGTGGAATCAACTATCCCGATCGAAGATGATGATTTGTGGTATCCCAAAGTGTACCCACACTCTTCAAAGAAGAGGTTGGCAGTGGTCTCTGTTGTGATGCCCTTCTTATAGGAGACTAGAATCACCATATTAGAAAATCGATCACCCACCACAAAAACATAATCATTTCCCTACTTGGTGGAAGGAAGGCCCATCATGTAGTCCATCGATATTGATTCCCAAGGCCTATCAGGAGTAGGTAGAGGGGTGTACATGCCTTGTTTCTTAATGACTAGTTTGGCAATGGCACAGGTCGTGTAGGATTTGATATTGATTCAGATCTCGGGGGCTAAGATTTGGATGGATTGAATGCCGAGAGAGGAGGAGCTTAGCCATGCCAATATTGCATGAAAAAAAAGCATGGACAAAAACATGTAAATGAAGTACTTGGGAGGTGAGGCTCAAAGACGAGCCTCACCTCTAAAACTAATTACTAGTAAATCACTCAGAGTTAATTAATCTCACAATGAACAATAGAAAATATGAGAGAAGGAAAAATGAGTAACTTAATATTATGAGAAGGCTTTCTAGGGATTTATATATAATTACAAAATGGTCCATTGGACAAAGTAAAAAAGAGCTCATTAAATGAGTCTCTATTATTAATATAATAGATCTAACTACCCAACTAAGTAGTGGAAAATAAAACTCGATACAATAATAGAAAGAGCTCATTAAATGAGTTTCTATTATTATAATAATATATCTAACTACCCAGCTAACTAAGTAGTGGAAAATAAAACCCAATACAATAATGGAGAGGTGGGACTCTCTTTGACCCATATGGGAAACCTATTAGCCCAATTAATTAATGAGGAGGTGGACATCTCTTTGATCCACATGGAAAATCTATTAGATTTATATATTTATGACTTTTGTATCCAAATTTAGACCATATACCCCCTAAAATTCGGATCATTCCCCCCCACCCCCCCCTCCCTTAGAAAATGATGGTCCCCATCATTTCACCCATGCTAAAAAGAGAAACCCCATTATCATACCATTATGATTACAATGCGAAAAAACCCAATGAAGAGAAGGGTTTTGTGTGGTTGACCCATAAGCATGGGTTTGTGGTTCACCCATAGCCTAGTTGACAATGGCATTGTACATGGGTAGAAAAATAAAGAAATTTTAATAAAATCCCAAAATTTAAAAAATAATATGGAAAAATTGTGACTTTGGAGCTTGTGAACATCCTTCTGCAAATATATTCATAACTTATGCTATAGGTGGTGAAATCCAATTCCGTCAAAGACCCATTTGAGCTACTGAAGATAATTTCCATAAATATATGGAACTTGTTTTGAAGTGGCCCATGGAGAGAGAAAAACCAAGCTGAATTTGAAGGGCATGCAGCCACACTGGTTACATATATATGCTACTTCAAACAAAGATATCTCATAAACCAAACAACGAAATAAAATTATATGAAATACCCATTTGAGATATTGAAGATATATTTCCAGACATATGTGGAAATCCTTATGTAGTTTTATGATCAAGGATAAAAGGGCCTTTGAATATTGTGGTACATGCAAACTCCTTGGGTCAAATACATGCTGAGATTCAATTGATGATATATCTAAAAAATGAAAGCCAAATGAGATTATGAGAAATACTCATTTGATATATTGAAGAGATATTTATAGCCATATGTGGAACTCCTTATGTAGTTTCCTGAGTAGGGAGAAAAGAACCATTGAATATGGTGGTACGTGCGGTCTCCTTGGGTCAAATACATGTTGAGATTCAATCGATGATATCTCTCAAACCAGGAAGCCAAATCAGATTCCATGAAATACCCATTTGATATCATAAAGAGATATTTCTAATGAGATGTGGGTAGAGCCTCTGAAATTCTATATAGAGATCACAACACATATTTGAAGTTGGCAGAGTGTATAGGACCACAAAAGATGCCAAGGGTTTGTAGAGTAGCATGGGTTGTTGTAGAGGTTGTCAGGCTGCTAAATTGAAGATTTAAAGGACCTGAAACACTAAATTGTCAAACCAGGGTTGGTAAAATTTGAGCTGATACACTGTATGTGAAGGTAAGCTAATTTCTATCTAAAGACTATCCTGAAGAGAAAACATAAACTCACTATGAGAACTTGAATCTTAATGACGATCTTGAAACTTAGCATTTCCTATTTAAGTCATCAACAGAAAACAGTCTTATGTTCAAATGTTGGTGCTTCCATTTCAATTCATAAGTATGATTTCATGAGTTTATTTCACCACTGCTTTTAATCAGCTATCATCACCATTTCTATTCAAGCTATGACAGAAAGAGTGTTTTCTCAAATGCATTTAATCTGGTTATCAAAATCAATCTAAATTTGTCTACAAGAAAATAGAGTACTATCCTACCTACTGGTACCAGGAGCTCCCTTTGATTTAACTGCAATCTAACTGTTCTAAGTAAGCAGGGTAACTAAACTATCTAACAAAGCAAAGTTCATGCCAATTCTGAGTTATGTTCGAATAAAAAACTAGAAGCCAAACAAACCATGTTCATACGCTAAACCCTACAGGCATCAGTTATGCATTCAACACTCAACAACGCCAAAGGTAACAGTACGCTGGAATGATTCGGTTGAAGAACAAATAAACACAATCTTGAAACAACTAAATCTATGAAACATTATGCGCTGCAGACATACCATTCATGTAAGAAAATACTAACACACTGAAACAACTAAATCTATGAACGTTAAGCTACCTCGTATGCAAGTTCTAAAACGCTGAAATGAACTAAATCTGAAACAGAGTAACACAACGACTTGTACCGGTTTGGCGGGCCCAACCAAAAAGTACAAACGCCGGAGGAAAGAACCAGAACTAACTACAACATTCTATGCAAACATTGTATAATCTTTACGCTCCATTAACTCAAAAGAGAATACTTCAAATCGTATATCAGTCGAATAACATAACGTAACAACAGTTTGTATTCAAAAACATGTGTTCACGATGTAACATAATCCAACAACCCGTTCTCAGGAGTGATCCCGGGTTTTTATATCCCTGTTTTCATAACAGTCTTAAAGCAACAGTACATAAAACAAATGGATCCCCCGATCCAAAAATAGTCTTGGAATCAAGTTAAAAACGTACTTCACATCTTCGTGACACGTAGTGTCACGAAGTATGAACGATGAAGAATCGCGACCCAGTTTTATCATTATGCCTTCGAGCACCCTGTGGCGATGACTATAACTGTCATGTGAATCCCTTTGTCTCCCATTCAGACCATAACGCACAGATCTTGAGCGGCTCCATTGGTGTCTCCACGGGTACGAGTTGGTACCTGGTACCGATATCCTGTTCCAAAAATAGAAGTGGTACCTAACCCAAGCGACATTAGTTCTAATATCAATTTTAAGCATTAAAGTGCATAAAAATAGCTTGAAATGCAAAGATACCTTAAGTAACCCCATTGAATGGTAGGGAGATTTTAATTATGTCAAAACGAGGCCAAAAGGGTGGTACTGGCATATAAATGGAGGTCTATGGAATATAATATAGGCAAAAAAACATGATCAAAACCGGAGACCAACATGCCCCCGCACTGAAGTCCTTGCCTGTCCTCAGGCAACAAAAATTAAAAACTGGTAGCCATCAGAGGGTTGCAGCGGCTACAACCATCATTTGTAGCCTCTCCTGCTTCTTCAGATTCCTAATTTCTTTTTTAAGGACCCTGTTGATTATAACATGCTTCCTAGCAATCCTCTGAAGTTGTCTGTTCCTTTTGAAAATATCCTTATTCCTCTGTTTTAGCCTTGCAACTTTGGATAAGAGGTGATTTACCCTGAGCTTCAGGAGTTCATTTTCGGTTTTAATATGTTTGTCCAATACACGGTACTCATGCAACTTCTCCTTCAATCTGCTATTCTTGCTCTCTAGTTTCGCCACCATGGGTTTCAAGGACCGACTGGAGGAAATCTCACAGTGGGTTTCAACTGTTTGACCTTGTCCTGGCTGTGGTGAAGGACTAGATGCATGCGTGAGCTCTTCGGGACTTTGAGCAGGGGTGTGAAATCTATCGGAATTATGGTCTGAACTGAATTCAGGAGTGAATGCATCTGGGCTGCGTTCATAAGTATCAACTGTTATGATATGGGCTGAGTTCATAGTTGTCAGTTGGATCTGGATGAGCTGGGATGAGTGCAGAAGTGTCAACTAGATGGGGTTCAGGGGTGAACTCTCTGGGCATCTGAACAGGGGTACCGGTTGGTACTTGAACGAACTTATTCTGAACATTTCCTTTGGGTGTAGTAACCTGCCGATTTGTTTTACGGTTCTTTCGAATGAGTTGGGACAAAGTCCAGGTCATCTCAGATGGCTCTGGGGCCTCCTCGTGACCATCTATACTTTCCAATCTTTCTTGTGGAGGGTAACTGGGTACCGAGTTGTCCATTCCCGACAATACGCTTTTACATTTTCTTTTCGGGTTCCTCCTAGGCTTATCAGTTGACTCGACTAGTTCCTCCACATCAATTATGTTCTCGGCAGCTGGGGGAGAACTCAGGGCTTCAATGTTCGCCTTTGTAGGTGTGGTGGCCTTCCCAGTTTTAGTATTGGTTTCTACCTTGTCATCAATTGGAGGTTCGGGCTCAGGGTCCCCAACATGGTCTTTAGTCAGGGTTTTGACTTTATTTTTCTTGGAGTTCAAGTTTTTGTGTGGGGGACTAGGCTTCACACTCCTAGCTTTAGACTGGGCACATGTGAGGGTTTTTACCATGAAGAGGTCCCAAGTTTCTTGCTTTTTTGACAGTACAGATGTGATCAATATTTTAACTAGACCGAAGTGAAATAAACTCCCCTGAAACTCACTAGCCCTTTGGACCTGTTCAGCCATCCTTTTTAAACTTTTTAACAAGAAAAAGGGTATGTTCAGTGGAGTACCTGTGAAGTGTAACAGAAGTCAGGCATGGCAGGGGAATATAATGGTATATCGACCCTCACACGTTAGGTAACGCTGGAGGATGACCAACACTTGAGCCCACTGTGGTTCCAGCCAAGACCGTGACGTTCCCTCAGACCATTTTGTTTCCCGGTACTGAGGTTTCAACAGCTACGCACAGAGCTTTTTATCAACCGGTTGTCCCTTTGTCCATCTTTGGCCTGTGGTGGGCAATTGAATTGCCTCTGCAATGAAATCCTCTGTGACCTCGAACTCAAGTTCGCCCACCTTGGCGGACCCACCATCGAAGTGCAGCGCAAACTGGAGTGTGATTGCATCGTTATACCCATCGAACTTCTTCGGAAATGGCTCCCACCCTGCTTGCTTGAAAATATCTCTAGTTGCCCCATACTCTGGGAGGGCTTCCAAGTCAGCGTATGTTTATGGTTCGTGGCGATTGGCTACCATGGCTCTTCTTGGCATCACAGGGAAAGTCGATCGGTGGCAGCGAAGGTTGGATGAGGGCGACGAGGGGACGAGAATGTGATGAAAGGAACGGTCGGGGAGACAATCATATGAGAAGATTTGAATTGTTGTGGAGATAGATAGGGTGTCGGAACATGATGAAAGTCATACGAGGGTGTAGAGTTATCATATCCGAGTCAAATCGAACTTAGTACCGGTAATGGTGTATGTTTATGACATGAAATGGCATGGTAGGTTAGTTCATTAGGTACCGGTCGTGGAAATGATGAAATGTTATGGAGTAATTAAGGTACCCTTAGTTCAACTATTAGTATGCATATTAATACAATAAATCAATATGAACTAAACACACCTGAGTTACATTACCTATCTCCATTGTTATGCAAGGCTTGTTATGGAATTGTCTTTTGAAGTTGAGTCTGGGTTTGAAGGGTGTGAAAATTGTAGCTGCTCTGGTATTTCTGATGAACCTGTAACTGATGAAATCTGTGCTGGTACTGACTGGTACTACTGGAACACTCAGGAATCTGCAGAATAATTTGAACAAATAATACCGTTCTGAAAAAAAACTTCCTGTGTATAACAACAGATTATCTGAGTATGACCCCTGAACCTGGATTTTGTTCTGGCCTGAAAAAGATCAACCGAAATCATGTCTTCAACAGCTTCAAATCTTCACCCATGGTACAAGTCTAATTTGTGTGAATAGATGTTTTGGAGTCGAACACAAACATAAATCATCGGATTACCAGCCATTAATGAATGCTGTTAACCGATGCGAGATGACCCACCTGTGATGTCAATGGGCCTCAAGGTACCTACAACACATCCTAACAGGTACGAATAGAGGTGTTGGTGTCGAGTCACCTGTAGGATCTATCAACCAAGAGACATTGGTGTATTCCCATGGCTGTCAACAAGGACATCTGCCATTAAGGCATGCAGAGTCCAGGGTGCTAGAGAATCTCTAATCTCTGCTCCAGATAAGGTGCTGATGTCGATAGAGTGAGATTAGTTGGAAGGTGGACCTTAACGTATTCCACATCATCCAACACGAGTGTAGATAGAAATTTTGCAGATATAACTTTTAGGACAGTAATCACCTACTTGTGGATTTTATGAGCCCAAGCTAGTTCATGCTCACTGCTTCCTCATATTTGGAGAGTCTGAGGAAATGCCAAAAGAAGACTCTAAGGGGGTTTCTTTCCAATAATAATTCACCAGGTCTGGTAAAGAATAATCCTTCCTGATAAATGCCCCGTTCATATTTTAATGAGCAAACGAAGGGAGCAAACAAGCTCGAAGTTACCTGGTGCAAAACAAGTTAGTCATGCTGATAAGAAAATCTCATGAAATAAAACAATATTACCTTCTTACCTATTGTGAATTCAATTCTGCACTTGTTCCGAGGAGCCTGTAAAACTGAAAACAAAAGATCAACATATCCAAGAGAAAGAAGAAAATATATATATTTTTTCTTTTATATGTTTTTTTTTTTTTTTTTGATGATTTTTTCGATTTTTTTTTATATATTTTTTATTCTCTGCTAAAAATCTATTATGTACAGAATTTTAAAATAGTCTGAGTGATCAAAGATCAGCAGGAGGAGAGGAATCTCCCCCTAGTATCCTTAGTTCTGCTTGCTTGGCCATTTCCTGTAAGAAATCGTCTTTTGACAAAGGTTTGTTGTACACTTTCAGTCGATGTCCATTCACTACAAAGGAGTTCTGAGAATAATATATGGTTTTAATCTTGACAGAACCGTTATCAAAAACAGTTTCTACTTCGTAAGGTCCCAACCATCTCGTTGTAAGTTTCCTTTTGAAAGTTTTGTATTTGGAATCGAAAAGTAATGCCCAATCCCTTGGTTGGAAATGCTTTTTCTTGATGTATTTGTCATGCCACTTGCTGCGTTGACTTTGCACAATGATGGTCCTTTGAAGAGCATCCTGCCTCATTTCTCTCAATTCATTAAGTTGCATGACCCTCTGTTTCTGTGCTTCACTCAAATCCAACCCCAACTCTACTGCTAGGCAGAATGTATGGATCTGAAACTCTATGGGAAGGAGAATTTGTTTACCGAATACCAACTCGTAAGGAGTATGAACAGTGGTATTCCTCCATGTAGTCTGGTATGCCCATAAAGCTTCTGGAAGTCTATCTACCCAGTCTTTATGATGCAAGTTTATGGTCTTGGTCAGAATTGCTTCCAGAACTTTGTTTGTAGATTCCACTTTCCCATTGGCTTGTGGATGGTAGGGAGAGGACTTACAGTGTTTGATCCCATATCTGTCAGTGAGTTCTTTCATCAATTTGGAGGTAAATTGGGCACCTTGGTCTGTGACAATCTCTCGTGGAACACCGAAGCGGGTAAATATCTCTTCATACATAAACTCAATCACTGATTTCTCAGTTGCCTGATATAGGGCCTTTGCCTCTACCCACTTGGTCACAAAATTTGTGCACACCAAGATGTACTTTTTCTTCCTTGACATGGGAGCAGTTGGCCCTACAAAATCTAGTGCCCATTTATCGAATGGTTCAATTACAACTTGTGGTTGTAAGGGAATCTCGTTTGCTGTAGTGGGCCTTCCCATCCTTTGACAACTGTCACAGCTTCTTACATATTTTGTTGCATCCTTGAACAGTGTCGGCCAATAGTACCCTGATTGCAAGACTTTGTATGTTGTTCTCTTGTCAGAGAAATGTCCTCCACATGGCCCATCATGACAGGCCTGGAAGATATCGGGAATTTAATCTTCCTGGACACATCTCCTAATAATCATGTCAGGACTTGTATAGAAGAGATCACTTCCCACCCAAGAATAGTAAGCACTCTCTTGGATAATTCTTTTCTTTTGTGGAGGTGATAAGTGAGTTGGTAACCTTCCTGTAGCTAAATAATTTGTTGTATCTGCAAACCAAGGGGTCTTGGCAGCTACTGCAAACAAGTGTTCATCAGGAAAGTCATCATTCACTAGGATATCAGTACCATCTTGGGGAATACGAGAAAGAAAATCTGCAACTACATTCTCTTTCCCTGGCTGATCAACGATGGTGATGTTGAATTCTTGAAGCAGCAAAAGCCATCGGGTGATTCTACCAGTAGTGACTGGTTTGTTCATCAAGAATCTGATTGCAGAGTGGTCAGTGTGTACAAAAACCTCATATCCAATAATGTAGTGACGAAATTTTTTGATGGAATGAACTACTGCTAAATTTTTTTTCTCTGTTACTGTGTAGTTCAATTCAGGGGGGGTCAAGTTATTGCTGGTAAAGTAGATTGCATAATTCTGTTGGTTCTCCTTTTTCCCAAGCACTCCTCCTAAAACAGTGTCTGAGGCATCAGTTGATATGTGGAAAGGAAGGGACCAATTTGGCCCTCTAAGGACAGGTGCCATAGAAAATTTTGCTTTTAAATCCTCAAAAGCACTCTGACAATTATTATCCCAACAAAATTCTGTATCCTTGGTTAGCAGTTTAAACATGGGGCTGGCTACTTTTGTGAATTTTTCAATAAATCGTCGATAATAGCTAGCATGCCCCAAAAATCTTCTCACATCTTTCTGGGTTTTTGGAGAGGGAAGATTAACTATCACCTCAATTTTGGCTGGGTCTACTTTGATTCCTTCAGCAGACGGATGGTGACCCAACACAATCCCTTCAGTTAAGAGAATTTTGCATTTTTCATGGATGAGGGATAGATTTGATTCTTGGCAGTGAATCAGGACTTTCTCCAGGTTACTCAAGGCTTCTTCGAAGGTGTTACCATAGACAGTAAAATCATCCATGTAAACCTCCACACAGTCATGAATCAAGACAACAAAAACACCAAGAACATCTCTTTGAAATGTCGCAGGAGCGTTACATAATCCAAAAGGAAGCACTTTATAGGCATAAGTGCCCCAAGGACATGTGAATGTTGTCTTTTCCTGGTCTTAAGGAGCAATCTGAATTTGGTTGTACCCACTATATCCATCAAGGAAGGAAAAATATCTTTTTCCAGCCAAGGTATCCAAAAATTGATCTATGAAGGGTAAGGGAAAATAGTCTTTCAGGGTTGCCTTGTTCAGCTCCCTAAAGTCTACACACATTCTCCACTTTCCTATTAATTTCTTGGGTACCACAACGAGAGGTGAAACCCACTTACTGTCAGAAATTGGATAAATGAATCCAACATTTAGCAGTTTCTGTAATTCTTCTTTTACAAAGTCTTTCAGGATTGGATTCATGCATTTCTGTGGATGTCTTATTGGGGTTATCCATGGTTGGATATAGATGTGGTGAATGTAGGTGTCAGGGTGTATTCCCTTCATATCAGTGTATTCCCAAGCAAAATCCCCTGATTGTTCTTTCAAGAGATTTGTCAATTGTTCCTGTTGACTGGTACTCAATTCAGAGTTGATGTATAGACATCTACCTGGACTAAGTTCTACTGGAATGGTGTATGGCCCTGAGTGTTCAGAAATAGTGAAAACCATGGATGGTGAGAATGAAGAAAATAGCTCACTTCGTTCCTGAAAATCCTCTCTGAAAATCTGATCATATTGCAGATAGGTCTGTTGAAACTCAACATTTTCTGTCACAGAAAGGAATTGACTTAAAATGTCATCCTCTGTAGGTTCTTGCAGTGGATGGATCCCATCAACAGAAAATAAAGGTTCCTCATCCTCATTCTCGAAATAGGGGCACTTCAGCCAGCATAATTCTTCTGTAACAGGCCGGGCAGGTGGAAACAGAGTAAGTTTCTGTGAAGAAATACCATTTGAGATAAACATATCTCCACCACGACACCCTATGAAAGCGTTGGCTGTGGCCAACCAAGGTCTCCCTAGAATGATTGGATGGCCTTTTGTGGGGTCCTTTGAATGAATTATCATGAAGTCCATAGGATACTCCCACGAAGCTAAAGTCACAAGGATGTCATCAAGAACTCCAACAGGTTTTATAGTGGTTCTGTCTGCCAGTTCAAGTACTGTAGGAGTAGGGCGCATAAATTGATTTAACTGTAATAGTTCCACTGTGTTGCTGGTCATTATATTAATGGATGCACCTAGATCAACTAAAGTATTACCAATAGATACATTGTTGATGGTCACTGAAACTATTGGGTTTCTTGGGTTGGCATACTTTACAATTTTAGGTGTTTCAGAAATATAATTTGACAGTTGTCCTACTAGATGTATTGTGGGTGGATCTTTCTGTTTTCGACCTGGTTTCTTGATGCAAAGTTCTTTGATGGTTTTGGCATAGATGGGAACATCTTTGATTGCCTGTAACAATGGAATCTTAACACAGACATTTCTTAGTTCAGTCATAATGTAAAACTCAGATTGTATAATTGGTTTTTCAATAAGCAGCCTCTCAGGAAAAGGAGGCTTTTTGGGAACCTGAGGTTGTGTGTTAGGCTGTGATTTAGATTCTTTATGCTTTGGAATGATAACATCCTGCAGGGGTATCTCAGTTGATAAATTATCTGTAGGCTCATCTTCATGTTCTTCAATGATTACCTTTGGTGCTGTTTTTGTTATGGGCTGATTTTTATTTAAAATCCTTCCAGATCTCAGCTGTACTTCTTGTATAGAAATGGGGTTTATGTTGTAAGATGGATAGTTCTGGAAATCAACATTATAGAGTGGTAGGGGTGGTATGTGGTTTGGATTTGGAATGGGTTGAGCGGGCAAAATGGTAAGACGTGGTGGATTCTGAGACTGCTGAGGGTTTTGTGGAATGGGTGGAAAAGAAGGTGGAGTAAAACCTGGTAATAGTTGTTGCAATGGTGGTGGAGTAAAACCAGGAAATAATTGCTGCAAATTTGGAGGATACTACGTGTATTGATTCTGAGGAACTGGCACTGCATGCTGTTGTTGGTTATTTCCAAAGTTTGGATTTCTCCATCCCTGGTACCAAGGTTGAGCAGGGACATTTTGTGGAGGCATATGCATTCAATACTCAACAACGCCAAAGGTAACAGTACGCTGGAATGATTCGGTTGAAGAACAAATAAACACAATCTTGAAACAACTAAATCTATGACACACTATGCGCTGCAGACATACCATTCATGTAAGCAAATACTAACACATTGAAACAACTAAATCTATGAACGTTAAGCTACCTCGTATGCAAGTTCTAAAACACTGAAATGAACTAAATCTGAAACAGAGTAACACAACGACTTGTACCGGTTTGGCGGGCCCAACCAAACAGTACAAACGCTGGAGGAAAGAACCAGAACTAACTAAAGTATTCTATGCAAACATTGTATAATATTTACGCTCCATTAACTCAAAAGAGAATACTTCAAATCGTATATCAGTCGAATAACATAACGTAACAACAGTTTGTATTCAAAAACATGTGTTCACGATGTAACATAATCCAAAAACCCGTTCTCAGGAGTGATCCCGGGTTTTTATATCCCTGTTTTCATAACAGTCTTAAAGCAACAGTACATAAAACAAACAGATCCCCCGATCCGAAAATAGTGTTGGAATCAAGTTAAAAACGTACTTCACATCTTCGTGACACGTAGTGTCACGAAGTGTGAACGATGAAGAATCACGACCCAGTTTTATCATTATGCCTTCGAGCACCCTATGGCGATGACTCCAACTGTCATGAAAATCCCTCTGTCTCCCATTCGGACCATAATGCACAGATCTTGAGCGGCTCCATTGGTGTCTCCACAGGTACGAGTTGCTACCTGGTACCGACATCCTGTTCCAAAAATAGAAGTGGTACCTAACCCAAGCGACATTAGTTCCAATATCAATTTAAAGCATTAAAGTGCATAAAAATAGCTTGAAATGCAAAGATACCTTAAGTAACCCCATTGAATGGTAGGGAGATGTTAATTATGTCAAAATGAGGCCAAAAGGGTGGTACTGGCATATAAATGGAGGTCTGTGGAATATAATATAGGCAAAAAAACATGATCAAAACCGGAGACCAACAGAGGTTGTGGAACTTCTGTGGGCAGCATGGACACCTTGCAAATTTTTGAAAATGTTGTAGACCAATGGATGTAGTGGATCCATGTATGGTTCTCCTTGTAATGGTGAATGGAGATCTGATGGAAAAAAAATCCCTTTAGTGCCTATGGACCAACTGTGATGCTTAGAGTGTATGGCCTAGAAAATGGATTACAATAGTACCAAAAGGAGGTTGGTCATTGTTACAAATGCTTGAAATCATAGCATGCTTAAAACCCTTGTCCCAATGGAGAGTGTACCTGCTCTGATACCACTGATCCATATCTTGGGGGTTGAGATCTGGATGACTTGAATGATGAGAGAGGAGGAGCTTAGACATGCCAGTATTGCATGGAAAAAAAAACAAGGAAAAAAACATGTAAATGAAGTACTCGGGAGGTGAGGCTCAAAGAGGACCCTCACCTCTAAAACTAATTACTAGTAAATCACTCATAGCTAATTAATATCACAATGAACAATAACAAATATGAGATGATCCAAAATGAGTAACTTGATATTATGAGAAGGCTTGCTAGGCATTTATATAACATTACAAAATGGTCCATTCGACAAAGTAAAAAATAAATCATTAAATGAGTCTCTAATATTAGTATAATAGATCTAACTACCCAACTAAGTAGTGGAAAATAAAACATGATAGAATAATGGAAAGAGCTCATTAAATGAGTCATTATTATAATAATAGATCTAACTACCCAGATAACTAAGTAGTGGAAAATAAAACCCAATGCAATAATGGAGAGGTGGAACTCTCTTTGACCCATATGGGCAACCTGTTAGCCCAATTAATTATTGAGGAGGTGGGAATCTCCCTGATCCACATGAACAATCTATTAGCTTTATAGCTTTATGACTTTTGCATGTGAATTTAGACCATATACCCCCTAAAATTCA
>ML782504.1:180435-192094 GCA_009831015.1 Picea engelmannii
ATATATATATAT
This sequence comes from Picea engelmannii, assembly GCA_009831015.1. Classification (NCBI taxonomy): domain Eukaryota; kingdom Viridiplantae; phylum Streptophyta; class Pinopsida; order Pinales; family Pinaceae; genus Picea; species Picea engelmannii. Next base: position 180,448 of record ML782504.1, read on the forward strand.
ATATATATATATATATATATATATATATATATATATATATATATATATATATATATATATATATACACACACAAAGTATATATATCGGTATATATAATAGGTATATATATCGACATATATACTAAATACATATACTGGTATATATACTAGGTATATATATCGGCATATATACTAAATATATATACCGGTATATATATATATATATATATATACCGACATATATACTATACGAAGTATATATACTGACATATATACTATACTGAGTATATATATCGACATATATACTAAGTATATATATCGATGGTATATATTACTTAGTATATATTTCATTGATATATATACTAAGTATATATACCATCGATGTATATACTTAGTATATATGTTGGTATATATACTTAGTATATATTCTGGAATATATACTCAGTATATATGTTGGTATATATACTGACACATCCATATACCTAGTATACTAGGTATATGTGTCGGTATATATACTTAGTATATATGTCGGTATATATACTAAGTATATATACCATTATATATATACTAAGTATATATACCTAATATATAGATCGACACATATGCCTTAGCTTGATTATTTGTTGATATTCCCAAACTCCATGAAAAGGAGAGTCTAATTTGTCCTCCTAGGGAGAAAATAACCTGAGCCACTCCTACCACTGTTGGGTTACCTTTTGAGGCACCATCAAATATTAAAATATGTTTCTCATGATTTTTCTTCCAGATGTCAAACTCCTGAGTTGGTAAGCGAATCTGCCAAGAAATATTGGGAGGTCTTTGCTACTTATGTTGATATAGGCTTTCTCCAAATTGCGAAAATCGATGGAGCCAAGTGTCTTCTTCTTGAGTTAAATGTTACTGCAAGACTGACTTCGAGTGCTTCTACTTAAATAAATCGATCATTAAACCCAAACACTTTATGACCACCTGTTCTAGGGGGTCATGACTCCTAGAAATATATTTTGGTATATATATTTAGTATATATACTAAGTATATATATTGAGTATATATATCAGTATATATTCTTAGTATATATGTTGGTATATATACTTAGTATATATGTTGGTATATATACTTAGTATATATGTCAATAAAGTATATATACCAGGTATATATGTCAATACATATATACTCAATATAACATTTTTGAAGAAATTAGGTGGTTAGGTTCATGTATGTTGTGCATAGCTCAGAAATGAAGAGATGAACCGCAACTCTGAGGTATACATCGAGCGCCCTGGGCAGGACCTTCAAATTCAAAATTCAAAATCGAAATGCGAAACTGGGTCTTGGGAAGTGATCCAATCAGAATTTCTCAGTGCTTTCGTTCCATGATATGGGTTTCAGGATGATGGTGCAACATGTTCCAATGTTGATGGTCATCCAGTGGTGGTGGATGCTCCATAGATGCATCATGATAGACACATAGATGCATCACGACAGGGAAATTATGCATGGAGTCAACATCTGGGGGATAGTTCCACAACACAAATGGGGAGTCGTGTTGACGGGCGAAATTGACCGTCCGTCAACTGAGAGAGTGGAACCGGTCCGGGGTTGTCTAATAACCCAAGCCGTTTGGAATGAACCACCCTGACAGGTTTAATGGCTACGTTGGCCACTCTAAGGTCCTAAGAAAACCAAAGAGAAAACTAATCTAAACTAACTAATCTAACTAAAACAAATAAAACAAACTAAAACAAACTAAAACAAACTAAAACAAACTAACTAAAACTAAATACAAATATAAACTACTCTAACTAATATATATATACAAACTACTAATTACTATTACACTAATTCTAATAATTAACTATCTAATCACTAACTGAATTACAACTTATTCACAAATGTACATTATCTACAACTTGCAAATTTGAATAAAACCTATAAAACTCATTTGCTTTCTGCCCTAAAACAACTAGAGATATTTTTTGATTTTTATACTTTTATGAATAAGAAATGAAACTTACTGAAATTAAACAATCTAATATATTAATTCTACATATATCTAACTAAACTTATATCTAAACTAAACTACTAGTAAATATACTAAACAGATAAATGACAAGCTGACATGGAAACGCTCCTAATTTGTCTTGTGTATGATGACTTCGAAGCTGGTCGGAGGAAGGAAACTCACACCGGTTGATCCAGAAGATTTTCGTAAACGATAGGCTGCGTTGCTCTTTGAGTGGTTTACAGGACAAACAAGACATAAAAAATCATAACAATTATATGATTTATAAATCTCTGCAATAAGGGAAACCTGTTATGCAAACACTTATACTTAATAATTCAACTTATGAAGAAGAGAAATCTGTCGTTCACAAACTGAATTAAGCAATTGCTATGTTTTTTAAATACTAGGAGAAATCAGATATGGATTACAATGATTAAATTATATCATTTGCAAAAGATTAAGATAGCTAAAGTAGTCATTAACCAAATACAAATGGATATACACAACATGAAACAAAATATTGATATCATGAGAAGCTAAAGCTGTGACAAAACACCAAATTCTGCCTCAGTCTATATTAAAATTCCATATCCTTGTTCTCCCACGAATGAGGATGTCATTATTACAAAAATGATAGGTATTTATAAGTCTCTCCACAGGGTAAAACCTCCCTGTGGATAATATCAAACAGTTTCCAAAACCTGGGAAGATATTCCCAAAATCAACTAAACTAGGTGACTAAAATAACATCAAGATATTTCAAATATCCCCTAACTGCTCCTCAAATCCACTGCAATTTCGAATTCATCTGCAATAGACCAAAAATAACAAGTTAGGAAGATATTTTATTAACAAAACAATAAAAATCCAATCCTACAAACTTAGCTACAGAATCATCTGATTCTGTAGCTAGTCTAAAATAACATACAGGACCAGAATTGAAATCAAATCAAATCTTTTTAAAAGAATTAAAATCAATTTTCTTCCGATGCCCATTTAAAACGAATCACTAATGATCTTATTAATTTTATCATTCAAGATTAAACATAATCTAAAGTGATTCAAACGAAAACAAGGGTAACAATACTCTGTTTTTCTTTTACCATAAAATCGGGTCAAACAGTAACAAGACTATTTCATATCCAAATGAAATCAATAATGATTCATATCGTATGTGATACGATCTAATCCAACACAACCATCATCCATTCGTTATAGCTATAATGATGCAACAAAAGATTCATATCGTTTTAATTAAATACAAAAATGGAAAGACTGTTATGATTATGGGTAAACGAAATCATACGTAACAACATCGACCCAATTAATTTTGTGATTGATCCTTGCACAGTTAACAAATAGAATCGACAGAGGTCATAATTATAAACTGGGCAACAAATCACGACTAGGTTTAATATAGAAATAAATCGTGAATCTGGATACAGTCAATTCCGTTCTTTGAATCTCATTCAAACATCATGTTTATTGCAATATGAATCGAACTGATAACATAGTCGAGTAAACCAATGCGAATTAACTACCTAGGTATAACTGTTATGAATCAAATCTATTCACGATTTGGATGCATATTAACAGAATCATATTGAACATAATCTGAATTATATTCCTGTTGGTCAAAAATCATATGGACATAAAACCGTGACAGTTAACCATATCAAAATTGTTGTCAATCATAGCGTATACATTATAACCAAATCGAATCGAAATGTGATCGTGTTCATAATTGAAGTATGAGAAACAACTCCTGTCTAGAATAGATAAAAACGACTTCAATCAATAACAGAGCATCCATTTAAAATAAAACAAATCAAATCACACCAAAATCAATAAAATCGATGAAAATACAATCGAAACTAAATTGGGAAAACGAACTTCCATTTAGTCAAAACATATCTATGTATAGAATGCATATAATGTGACAGAGAAAATCAATGCTGTGAACAGAGCTATCCAAAAACGAACTCGAATTCGTTATATAAACCTGAATTATATACAAAAAATGATTGATATCAAACATACCTGTGTGACGTCAAAGCTCAAATTATGCCAACTTAGAATTCACGATCGTTGTAGCTGATTCCACATTTTTAAACAAGATAGAGCCAGTCGTCCTTTATTTTTTATCAGTGGCTAGTAGCTTATCCTTTTGACTGGTAAGCCATGCAACTTGGTCCTCCAAAGAGTGAATTCTCGACTGTAGAATAGGGACATCCAGATAATATCTCTCTAACCACGAGCCGCATTGATCACATGGTGGCACTGTAGGTTTTGACAAAGAAGGAGAGGGTTTAGATGAGTGACCGGGGACTTCACAAGGCAACTTAATGCCTGGGTAGTTAGGGTCATCTTGTAGGCAGGGGGGTAGGTTTGACACAAAGTCATACGAGGGTTCGGCACAAAAACCTTGCGAATAGGGATATTCATCAGCCAAGAAATGCTCCACCTCTGAATCAGAGTCCTCACTCAACATGATAGGGTTTGGATCGACAGGGGTTTTTGGCTTATTTCTTTCCATCCGCGATATCAAACGGGCATTCTTTTTGCCTTTGGTGTTTGCAGTGGGTTTGGCCTTAGGATTTTTACCCGTAGTCTTGACAGTATCAACACCCTTAGGCACAGAGTGGGGTAGGTCGATAGGTGAGTCGGGCAAGGGTTTAGGTAGCAGGATGCTGTAGGGTACTAGGGGTATAGACTTGTCTTCGCTCACCACTGGTTTATCGACCTGTGGAGGGTTCGAATCTTCAAAACCATTCCGAGAAAGGAAATTGCTCCAACAATCTCTGCATAAACCCAAATGATAGACCACAATAATCTTAACCAGCCCATAATGAAAAAGGCTATTATCAGCTTGGTTCTTTTTGTACTTCTTGGACATTTTAAACAAGCTTCTATGCAGATAAAAGGGCATATTGAGTTGATAACCCATAAAAACCATAAGCAAATGAAGGTGGTGTAAGAAAACAAACCCATATCGACCCTCACAGGTGATAAATTGTTTGATTATCATCAATAAATCATGCCAACGCTGTTTCAACATGGTCACAGGCAAACCTTTATCACAAGAGATAACCTTACGCGACTGGAAGAGAAGTGTCCAAGGGACCTCTTCTACTTTGCAATTCTTGGACCATCGTTGTCCAGTGGCAGGCAAACCCGTAGCAAGACTGATAAACTTCTCGTCAATTTGCAATTGAACATCGCCGACCTTGGCTCGAAAACCATCAAAGGTCATGGCGAATTGTCTAGCAATACGGAGGTTAAAACCTTCGAATTTTTGTATGAACGGGAGCCACCCATTGTCCTCGAGGTCACTGCGGGCACTGTCGAACATCAACAGAGCCTGGCTGCCATTAGGTTCAGCTCGGACGATAGGAGCCATGGTGCGAGCACATGGTAAGGGTTTGGGTTGAATTCCCCAATACATAGGAGCATAGTCATTTGGTCTAACAACTACGAATGATCAAAGGGGAAGCATTAATGTGTGCATGCGAGGGTGGTGGAATTAATCACCGCCATGCAAAATAGTTATGGTAAAGTACAACCGGCAAATGCACATCCATTCCAACAATCGTATCATAGTTCAAACCATATCGTTTGCCAGCCAAAGAATCAAACGGTTAAGTTATATGCCAATGTGCCATTGTATAGTTTTCCAAACCATTAACATTCAACGTGAAACCCATCACCAAGTGTTACCAATGCACCATCGCATAATGTTTACTCAATGTTTTAAAACCATTGTGCCAAATGCCATTCATAAAACTTACAAGCCATGAGCCACAAAAAGATTATTATAAGGATCATATCGCATATATAAAACGAAAATAAATAATGACCCCTATGCAATTCAATGAATCAATGAAGTATAAACCCATATGCTCAAAGCCTCATAAACTTAATAAAACCAAGTTATGCAACCAAAGTGAGAATGTCCAAATGGACATAGTTTAAAAATCTTTTCAACCACATAGCGATAAACCAAAGGTAAGTGCCATTCAAAATAAAAAGATCATGAAAGTTCAAATAACGATGGAGGAGTTTTCACACTTACAGTCGTGAAAAATAAATGGAGACCAATGTGCAAGTGTTGCAAGAAATGAAAATATCATCTATTTGTAAAATGCGACGACGATTTGAAGTTTAGAAGACATAGGTGTAGGTAGCTTATAGGATAATAGAAAAAATTGAAATGGCTGCCAACAAGTCGTTGAAGTGCTACCTGTCAGAGGACGTGCACGTCCTTACTCCGACATAATCACAATTCACATCTAATTATAAAATTTACTTCACTTAATGATAATAAAATATGAGTAACCAATTTATTTAATGAAAATTAAATATGAGTAACCAATTTATTTCATAATTCAAACATAAAGGTTAATGTGGTAAGCATACTTAAATTCCTTGGAAAATTACTTACACAAGATGAAGATGGAAACATTAGAGCTCCCAATACTCATTCCCACCACTGGCAACCAATTGGGAAACCAAGTTTTGGGGATGACTCTCCTTCCAATCAATTACGAAAGCTGACCACTTATGTAATCATGCATATACAAAAGCATGCATATACAAAAGACAACTTCCATAAATGTGCATTTACGGAAGTAGACAACTTCCGTAAATGCAAATTTAGGGAATTTGACTTCCCTATATGCACATATACAGAAGAGTGCATATATGGAAGTGCGCATATACGTAAGCCAAATTCCATAAATGTGCATTTACAGAAGCCAAATTTCGTATATGCACGTTTATGGAGGTTGAATTCTATACATGTGCACTTCCATACACACACATTTATGGAAGTGGTCAGCTTACAAAAATTGACCACTTTCGTAAATGGGTCAGCTTACGAAACCATGCCACTTTTGTAAATACGCATTTATGGAAGTGGTCAATTTACGGAGGTTGAATTCTGTGTATGTGCATATATGGAAGTGGTTGGATTCTGTATATGTGCATATATGGAATACGATCGACTTCTGTATTTGTGCATATATGGAAGCTGATCGAATTTAGTATATGCGCATATACGAAAGTCGACCACTTATGTGTATGCGCATGTACGGAAGCCGACCACTTCCATATATGCACGATAACTTCCATATATTTACATATATGTAAGTGGTCGGCTTATTTATATGTCCATATATAGAAGTGGTCGACTTTCATATATGTGAATATACGGAAGCCAACCACTTCCAAATATGGGCATATACATAATCGAGCTGCTTCTGTATATGCGCATATACGGAAGTTGAATACTTCCATATATGCACATATATGGAAGCTCTCTTCCATATATACGCATTTTGGCTTCTGTAAATGCGCATATACATAAGCCAAAATGCACATATACGGAATCTCTCTTCCGTAAATGCGCATATATGGAAGAGAGCTTCTGTATATGTGCATTTTCCGTATATGCACATTTTGTATTTTGTATATGCACATTTACGAAAGCCAAAATGTGCATATACGGAAGCCAAAATGCACAAATACGGAAGCTCTCTTCAGTATATGCGCATTTTGGCTTCCGTATATGTGCATTTTATCTTCCATAAATGCGTATATAAGGAAGAGAGATTTTGTATATTCGCATTTTGGCTTCCATAAATGCACATATACAGAAGTGAGCTTCTGTATATGCACATTTTAGCTTCCATATATGTGCATTTTCGCTTCCGTAAATGCGCATATACGAAATAGAGATTTCGTATATATGCATTTTGTCTTCTGTATATGCGCATTTAAGGAAGCCAAAATGCACATATACGGAAGCTGTATATACGGATATAGAGCTTCCTTCCATATACAGAAGCTGACCACTTATATATATGTGCATATACGAAAGACAACTTATATCGTTGCGACATTGATAAACAAGCTTATCGTAAAATTGAATGGTAACGTTAATGTATAAAGAGAGACTGGAATTGTAATATGTCAAGAGATTCAATATAAAGCAATGCAATATAATGGTAATTTAAAAGTAAAATATTAATTGTCATTAACTAAATATTAGTTGTGAGATTTGAAGAAAAATATATGCTATGTTTGAATTTGGTATGGAAGTTTAATTTGAACAGTATGTCACATGGACAAATATGGAGAGTAATAATTTTATAAGATTGACATTGATATCGTTGATATTCAAACAAACATGTTGAAAGTGCCTCCCTATCACAAACATGTTGAAAATGTCAGAGCAATGCTTTCCCAAAAGATCGGTAGAATTCATGTATGAATATAACATTTTTATTCATGCCTTATAAAATAATTTTTGAAAATTCTTTATTCTCCATAACTCTTTGTCAAAAGAACATAAATAAAGAAAATGATATAGTATGGAGGAGAAAAAGTATGAAAAATTGAAAGAAAACAATTATTTCCCCTAAATTACGACCCCAAAGATCAATAGAATTCATCAATGAAAAATCGGAGGATCTAGAGGTCATTCCATTAGTCATAGCTCCAGAGGCCATTCCATAGGCCATAGTTCCATAGGTCATTCCATAGGTCATTTCATAGGCTATAGTTCCACAGTTCATAGTTTGTGGGGTCATAGTTCCTAGGGTCAAGGTTCCATTGGTCATAGTTGCATAGGCCACAGTTTCATAGGTCATAGTTCCAGAGGTCATGGTTCCATAGGTAAAATTTCTAGAGGTCATAGTTCCTAGGGTCAAAGTTACAGTGGTCATAGTTCTCGGGGTCAAATTTACAGAGGTCATAGTTCCTGGGGTCAAAGTTACAGAGGTCATAGTTCTTGGGGTCAAATTTCCATAGGTCATAGTTCTTGGGGTCATAATTCCATAGGTCATAGTTCCTAGGGTCATAGTTCCACAGGTCAAATTTCCAAGTTCAAATCTCATGAGGTCATAGTTCCTGAGGTAAAATTTTCCAAGGTCATAGTTCCAGAGGTCAAAGTTCCACGAGTTATAGTTCCACAATTCATATTTCAACGGATCATAGTTCCTAGGGTCATACTTCCAGAGGTTAAAGTTCCACAGGGCATATCTCCACAAGTTATAGTTCCATGGGTCATAGTTCCACAGGTGAAAGTTCCAGAGATCTAGGTTCCTGAGGTAAAATTTCCCAAGGTCACAATTCCATAGGTCAAAGTTCCATGGGTCATAGTTCTAGAGGTGATAGTTCCACAGGTCATATTTTTTGGGTTCATAGTTCCATAGGTATTTCTATAGGTCATAGTTATAGAGGTCATTTTGTAGGTCAGAAAGTACTAGATGACCACGGCACCAATGAAGACCCTTCCAAAAAACCTGACATAGAGAAACCAAGGAGATGCACACCCACATGAAGGACTTCAAAGAGTTGAACAGATCAGAAACACTGCATGCCAAAGACTGGACCTCAAGGCTCTGGCCAGACCCTCAACTCGAAAAAGAAAGAGAAATCCACGGGAACCCAACCCAAAAGGGCTCCGATCTAAGAATACATCAGACCCTGAACAAACTAGATCCACTGGGGAATAGAGCCACCACATGGAGAGAACAAGACCCAAGAAAGAGGCCACCCACCGAGGAGAGAGACAAAGAATCCATGCAGAAAGAGGAAAACAAGACTCTCAGAAAGAATAAGATCTGACCGGTAGAAGACCAAGCTCATCCCAAACCCTTTGAACCACACAGACTCTAGGAACCCAAGACGAAACAAGAACGCATATGCACTAATAGAAAGACAACAACTCAATGCCAACAAATGGATCCGCTCATGAAGCAACCCCAATGGAAGGACTATGCACTCAGAGGTTTCAAGCTTCGAATACTAGAGCTCGCACAGGGAAGAAAACAAACCCAACTGCCAGCTGCACCAGCAGCGGCTCGGGGAGTGTAGGTGATACCTGTGGATCTACTTGAAGAATAGAATCTCCAGCCCACCGCAAAGGAGACAACGCAGAGCCACCACACAAGGAGCCAAGGAAGTCGGTTGAGTCTGCACATGCGCCTGGCGGAAGATAAGAGCCACGCTGATAAAGGGAAAAAGTAACGAGCACCTGCGGCTAGGGTTTCCCCCATCCGCAAAGCCTCAACCCATCTGTGTATTATTCAACATATGTCAATATTATGGAATTCATTTGAATCCCCATAAGTGCATATTTTGTGTCTTGTTTAGGTGGTATTTTTGTGTATTTTATGTTCTTTTGCTCATTCATTTCATTTCATATTTCAATTATTTTCATAATTTCAAGCAATAAGCTAGTAATAAGTAATATGGGATCTAAGAAGAAATTTGCATAATCTAAGATTTTAGAATATTATAAGATTTGTTGTAGAAAACTATTCCAATGTATTATCCACGATAATTTCTTATGGGTTTCTTTGCCAAGAAACCACAACACAACCATATGGACTACTAAACAGTTGTTGTGTTGATTAAATTAAGCATGTCATAGATATGATTTCTTTCTTTTTGTAGCATAGGTTTCTTGTTTTGAATAGTGTGATATACTTTCAATAGTGTGGTTTAATCTATGCAAGTGTGATTTACTTTTAGTGGTTGTGACTTCTCATCCAAAAGTGTGATTTACTTTTAGTAGTGTGGCTTCTCACTTGCAAGTATGATTTAATTTCAGTAGTGTGACTTCTCAGTTGCAAGTGTGAGACTTATTATGAGGATTCAAGTCTAAACCAAGGGTTACTTTGTGCCTTGGATAACTTGACCTACAAAGTCCCTAAACTCTTTTTGTAGAGTAGATTTAATTAGTTTCACTACTTTAGCTACATTGATAACTTTGCAACATTCATATTAACCAAAGAAAAGAACATTTCAACAACGTTTCAGATTTAGGGGGTTGCATGTATAGTGCATAACACCTCAAATCTCATGCACCCTAGTTGATAATTTAAGTGTAGTTAGATGATTCAACAACTTCAATATCACTATAAATTTGTTGCATGTGAATCAATAAAGCATTGTTTGATAATGAGTACATAGAACAAAACAATTTTCAGAAGTGTTATTCCCTTGAAAAACGCCTTCAATGTGGTGATGTAAAATGGTTATTATAGGTGAAATTAGTAGCCTTAAAAAAGCATATGTACTAGCAAATGACTAAGAAAGATGAGAAATGGTAATGTAAATGATGCTCATTTAATTTTTATATCATGTAATGTGACAAGCATTAAGAGATGAGAAATGGTGATCCAAATGATACTCATTTAATTTTGAGAAGATGTAAACGAAAGTGAATTTTTGGTATTGTTAGAGCTATAAGCAATTGTCAAACTCTTCATTTTTATTGAAGTAATCGAATTTTATTACAACCCTTTTTTATAGGAATGTTTATTTTTTCTTAAAAAAATTAAAAAATAATGAAATTTATTAAAAAGATGAATTTTATAAATTTTAATAGTTTTAAGATTTTGAAAAAAAAACCAACATTGTGAAAAAATAAAACCATTCAATTATTATTTTTAAATGATAATAGAAGTAATGATTTAATGGAAATCTTTTTTTCATATTAAAATTATTTTACAAATAAATGTTATATATATTTTTTATACTCATTTTTTTTTAAATGATAATATAAGTAATGATATAGAAATATTCTTTCCATATTAAAATTATTATACAAATAAATGTTATATATTTTCTTTTATATTTTGATGATTTCCAAT
>ML782504.1:192144-216112 GCA_009831015.1 Picea engelmannii
ACACATTATAATTTTAAACCATAACTTAAATCATAAATTTAAAATGAAATTTAATATTGGTTACTTAAAATACATTAATTTACGAATGAATTAATATATTTGGAACTTTTAAATTTTAATAGATGTATATTTTGATTTTGAATTATATTTATGTATTTAGGTTTTAAATCCACATGTCATAAAGTTAAAAACATTATTATTAGATGTATGAAGTATATTAAATAATATTTCGATGAATTATTTAAATTTATCAAAATTTAATATATCATTTAAAAGATTAAATTTTAATGATAAATAATATTATTTTATTTTTATTAATTTTTTAATTTTTTAAATTCCTTTAAAATCATAATAACATTAATTTTTTTTTTTATAAATTTTTTATATATTTATTTGTTTTTAAAAAATTGGATCATAGATAAATGCAATACATGCAATCGTGTTTATACTTGTTCATACAGTTTTTGTCTAATATTTAAATTCAGTGAATTATATCTTTCAAAATTGGAAGAGGTGTGTTTGGAGGTTGTGGACATTACCACACGAAGATATCAGTTCACAGTAATACAAAATGATCATATCTTCCAAAATTGGAAGGTGTGTTTGGAGCTTGTGGACATTACCACAGGAAGATGTAAGTTCAGAGCAATACAAAATGATAACAGAGAATGATAAGAAGAAAATCATATTAAATCCCATTCTTTATGTAGTACCATGTAGGCTTTCTTCCTTTGCCAATATGTTGTCTTCTCCTGTCAAGAATCAAAGAATCAAACACTTGGAGAAAAACAAAAAATCAACATTTCAGCAATCAAAAGCCTAGAGAAAAACACAAAAACAAAGTTGCAGGTTGTATATAAAAAAATATTTGTGTTTATTCAATATTTTTTAAACAGGAAAGGGATAAAAAAATATCTTAAATGGAATTTTATAAAAAACGTTTATATAAAGGTTGTATATAGAAAAGTAAACCGTTTTTCATTTATAAAAAATGTTGATATAAAAAATCTTTGGAAGGATGTGATCCCTTCTCTTCTTGATAAATACAAAGATTAAAATAAAACTAAACTATTTCAAGGGCATTGAAAAATAACAAGCTTTATGAACCCCAATCATGGAAATATTTGCGACCATATACATTTGATCTATAGCCAAGTTTGTATCTTTATTGCTATTTAAAAAATACAACAATTAACTGCATTACCTCTCCTTACTCAACACATGGCCTCTATTGCTATTAAAAAACATACAACAATTAACTGCATCACCTCTCCTTACTCAACACATGGCCTCTACTACTATTAAAAAATATACAACAATTAACTGCATTGCTTCTCCTTACTCAACACATAGCCTCTTGTTTAAGTATGTTTAACAAACTTTGACTTTCATTACTTTTTGCCTAGTACACCAGGTGTCCAAGTTATTTTGAAACTTTGCTAAGAAGAAAATTTGAATTCTCCAACTAATTTTTTTATCATAATCATGGAATACCATACTCTGCTCACATACCTGAAGCCATTTTAAAGCCATAGTACTAAGATCTCCCGGTCTTGCATTGCATTAAATAGTTAGCTGATGCAGGAGCATCCTTCCACATCAGCAGATCCACCAGCAAGCCAACACATTGGCGCGCATTAGAGAAAGGGAAAGGCATAGACCCTCTCATTTTTAAATTTGAAATACGATCCTATACGGATTTATGTTGTAAGGATGAGTAAAGCCAAGCCATACCTTTGTACATATAGTGGATAGGGTCGCCTTAATGGTTTACTGTAAGAAGGTCAAACATTAAGGCGACCCTTTTGTAATATCGTGGTTTCGATTGCGGGTCGCCTTAATGGTTGACTGTAAGAAGGTCTAGATCTGAGCGCAATAGATCGACAATCGTCTGATCAAGGTAAAGTGCATGGGCCTTAACCCTTTGTGTGCACATGAGAGAGGACTCGTTGAAGTCCTGAAGTGGACAGGAACTGTCCATCGTCAAGGTTGACAGGTGGCGTAAGATCCATAACTCTAGAGTGAGAGCACTTCAGAATTTTGTGGTCGAGGAGAAAGCAAGATCGCTGAAGAATCGAAGGCTGAAGTAGATCCAGGTTGTTGGTCGTGAGAAAACATGTGTCGATAGATCTGAGACTTTAGGGAAAGTCACTTTAGAGGATTTCGAGTGTGAATTTTGACAAACTACCGAAGTCCCAAAGGCCGAGGTAGATCACAACTGTCTGTTGCGAAGGACACGTGGCGAGAGGAGGTCAACGAGAGTGGAGAAGATCTGTACCGTCAGATCTAGAGGAACGCATAGCAAAAATCCATCAACTTTGGGTGAAAGAACTTTGGGAGGAACAAGTGCGCATGAGTTGAAACTCCCGAAGCCTGAAGAGACAAAGAAGATAGAGGTCGTCAGATCAATGGGGAGACACATGTCAAGATATCACGTACTTCAGGAGGAAGAGATCCAAGAGGCAGTGAAAGTGGAGTGTTGAACTCCTGAAGTCCGAATAGCCAAAGTAGTTGGGAATCGTCGATCTGCGAGAGGACATGCATCGTTAGATTGTGGACTTTAGGTAAAACGCTCCAGGAGAAACAAAGTGTGGAGAAGTTGAGACTTCTGAAGGCTGAAATCCCGAAGTAGAATCTTGATCATTGATCGAGAAGGGGGTCGATAGTCATTGATCTGGTCTTGGTTGAAAGTGTTGAAGTCCCGAAGTGGGCTAGAGCCATCGATTTGAGGAGGACATGTAGCAGAAGATCTGCCATTTCGGAGAAGTCGCTCTGAAAGAAAAAGGAGTGCATTGAATAAGAACTCCAGAAGGCCAGAGAGTCGGAGTTCATCTGAGTTGTTTGTTTGCGAAGGACAGGTGTCAACAGATCTTCCACTTCGAAAGAGATCTATTTCGGAGGAAGCAAGATTTGAAATTTGAAACTCCCGAATCCCGAAGGGTGAAATCGATCACGACCATTGATTTGAAAGAGACACAAGTTGAAAGATCGGGGAGATCTAGGAGACCGTGCTCCAGAGAGAAATAAGGGAAGGAGGCAGATCTCAGTCATTGATCACGAGACACCACCACGGTCAGAAGATCAATGATAGTGCTTGATTGCGGGGACAAAAAGCGCTTGGACTTTAAAAATCTTAGAGCGGCCCGCAATTAAGACCACAGTATTGGAAAAGGGATATGTGGCAGATGGAGGTGAATTGTGGGGAGAAAAGCGGTGTGGTCTCAAACCACTCTAGGTTTCTCCCGCAATCATGTGCTTACGTGAGGTCATGGCCCAAGGTCACATCCAGGAAGGGGCCTAGTAGAAAGGAGCTAGCGCCCGTGAATTAAAAAGTGCCAAGAGCGTTAGAGAAAGGGTATGCGGGTTCCACGAGACCTGCACCTTAGGAGAAAAGGGGGCATGTACACGTTAATTTGGGTTCAAGCAGGAGCCCGAAGAGTTGATATGACTTAGTAGATTGAAATATCCTAGATTAGGAGGTCACAAAACCCCTAGGAGAGGGGGGGCGGTTGCAGCATTATCCTCTAATAAGACTATAACAAGCATATCGCTTCGTCAGATCTGTAAACAACAAAATTTATTGAAGGTTACTCCTTATTGATCAACAACACTACTTTAGATCTATTGGAATCATCATTATTTTCTTTGCAATGGAAAAAACAACGATAAATAATGACTCTGGACAACATCCTATCATCCCCTTACACCAGGTAGTTTCACTTTAAATAGATACCGCTCTCATTGCGAAATGTCCCTTTGCAAGTTTCACTTTAAATTGATACCTCTCTCATTGTGAAATGGCCCTTTGCAAGTTTCAGGTGGAGTTCATGTTGTAGAATTATAGGACACCAAAGAATGGGGATGAAAGTTGGCATCGAGGAAAAAAGAAAATTTGAAATGGGTGATTGGAGATGAAAGCGGGCAAGGGAGGCAAAACCCAATTTTGAAATGGGTGTTGAATGGTTCAGATATGTGCTAAGAATATGAATGAAAGTGGGTATGGGAGGCAAAACGAAAATTTAAATGGATGCAGAATGGTTCAGGAAGGTACCTGCAACGTTAAAGGGTTAGATGTACAACGTCCATGTCAACCTGATCGCTGACGGAGGTGGAGACACCGTTTGGAGGAATGGAATCACCAGAATATCATGCCATGCATGCCATATATGTGAGATAGACCAAGTACTTGGTACAAATTCACCTACACTAAGCAATCATTTGCTTAGTGCATGGTGGATAATGCTTGCCTGCATTGGTATGTATGTGTGTGCATATGATACGGCAATTGTATGGTTATGCAAATGTACGGAAGATGGAAAATAGTGGATGTACTGCAATTGGAAAACAATGAATGTACATAATTTTGGTAGGTAAGTGACAATTGGATGCAATTTTTGTGTTGTGGTGGCTAGATGCAATTTATGTGGGTTGTACAGATCATATGTTTTTTTTCTATGAGGAATTTATTGGTGGTTATAGGGAATTATAAATTGTTGTGAATTTTGTACAGACTACTCAAATCTGATTGTATGGCCTTTCAATTTTATTTTATTTTTTGTTCTGAATTTGTATCGAAGTAACCTTGTCTCTTTAATGGACCGGTAATTTGCTATATATTTTTTTTCTTCAATTTTGAATTTAACTTTGCAACATTGCACAAAATAACTTCAAAGAAATTTATGAACTTTAAATGGGCAACGACCAAGTTTTGGTCAAAGACCTATCCAATTTTTATGTGGCCAAAGTCCAATGGTTTTCTTTCCAAAAGCAACAAAATTTTACTAAAAGTCTAGGGGTTAAGGGCCAAGATAAAAAAAATGACGCTTTGATACCAAATGAGACGAACACATTTCGCTCGCACATAAATTATCAAAAATGTATGGAATATAAGGTAATCCATTTAGGATGAAATAATAATATATAAATGTATAAGATAATGAATAGATAATATCATTACAATGAGAATGAAGGTTTGTTTATATACCCTCATAGGGGGTGCCCTTTTATGAATAAACACATCCCTTAGATAAGACACATCTTTGCATTTATGACGTATTAATTATTATTTATTTATTTATGTTATTTGTGTTTATAACAATATCTTACAAAAATACTTAGCAAATCAAACGTCAAAATCCAAAAAATGTTAAAGCTACAAAGAAAAAGACAAATACAGGTTTGGAAAGACATAGTGTCAAGAAAAAGGCACCTCATTGTCTTAGTGCTCCCTCTACAAAGGTGCCCATGAGGATGACTATTATACATGGCCTTCCCCACACATCCACCCCATCAAGTAAACCCCAATACATACTACATACCATTACACATACTCCTTGATGGGTTCCATGGGACATACTTCATGACCTCAGTACAAAAACACCTAATACGGGGTAATAATGATCCTCTTGTTGTCCCCTAGGCCTAGGGGTAACTAAGGAGATGATGTCTCGATACCTACAGGTAGCAAACATGGAGTTCCAAGATTCGGATGGATAAAACAATCCACAACACCCCTCTTCTTTTCCATAGTTCATCATCATCATCATTTGCAACAGAGCAACGTCCACTACATCGTCCTAGCTCCCAAAAGATAGCAGGTCTTGCTTCATAAGGAAACAAGTCCAATCTCATGGTAAGTGTCATTTTAATATTTGAAGAATTTAATCATGTTTCAAAGAGTCCTTTCTTGATTATGGAACGTTTTCTCGGAAATTATATCTTTTGCCTAGTTTCACCTAGGTGGTTAGCATGGCATCCTAGTAAGTTGGTCACCCTCTAGAAAATGGTTTCTACTAGAGGGTTTCCTTGCCACTTTCCACACTTATTCCCCTTTGTTTATTCATCTTTTGGGTCTTAAGGTGCATTGACCCCAAGAAGGGTTTGTACCTCATTTCATGGGAAGAAGGGGATGAAGGACCAAAGGTGTTGTAGCTGACATCAAAATAAGTAAAGGACTTTAAAAATAAAAATAAAAATGTCTCACTTGATGGGGGAATGCATTGTGATGTTCTTTAATTTCTAGTGCATATAGCACTCAATGTGTTATAACTTCAAGTGGCATTGCAATGCTCTTTTTCTTTCCATTGAAAATAGCACTCAATGTTTTGAATTAATAAAAAGACAGATAAAGGGCTTGGAAAAATGTTGCATTATAAATAAAGAGAACTCAAGGATGTAGCACACCCTCCACAAGGCAACCATAAATGAGACAATAGGAACCCTTGATATGTCAAGAACCACATGCCCAAGAATCCTTCCCCAATCTACCTCATACTCATTACATGGTCTAGATAGGGTCTTCTTGGAAAATATTCCTTGACTTGGGGTTTGGCATACCCAATAGGGCACCATGACACCCCTCCAATACCTAAATTTGGAAAATTTTATAAGGTCTTTGAGAATTTGTTTAATTTGAAAAGGGAGATTTAATGCACTTGTTTGGGTGGTTCTTGTATTAAATGTGGCTTACTTGGCATGATTCATATGACTTGTGGACAATTGGAGGGCATACTTGTTGTCTTTGTAGGACCTTACTGAGTGAAAGCTATTCGTGAAGGAACTATGCCACTTGGACCTTCATAGGGGCTTGAAATCCCACAGGGTGGATTCCATGCCCCACACATGGGAGACCATTAATGATGAGTGTTGCACGTTGAGGGTGGAGGATGTTTCCTTTGGAGGCACCTTGTCATCATTAGAGGATGATATTTCACCCCTCTTCCACTTGGACGTATCCTTTCAAGGCTTGGTACGTAACCCACTAGACCTTGACGTCATCTTGGAGGCTAGGGTTTGATGGAAGATGTGGTTCTAGAGGTCTTTTGATAGGTGGAGGCTTATGGCATGGGAAGTTTGTGTATATGATCATGACACATGGCCTCTAGAGGCCCAATGTTCCAATCATTGAGGTTGGAAGTCACATTCTCTAGCCCAACGTCATTGAGGTTTGACGTCACCCCATTTAGTGTTTTATTTTAGGTATTTTTCACTTTTGCAAAATGTAAAGGAAAATGAAGGGGTCGACCCTCTTCTGATTTATTGTTGACAATTTAAAGTGGACAAATTGGTTTAGATGGCCTCATATAAATAGAGGACCATCTCATTTTCATTTTTCATCATTCATCACTCAACATTTGTGAGAATAAGTCTCAAATATTTTCCCTACTTTGTTATCTCTCTCTTCTACACTTGTGCGACTTGCTTGGAGGATTGATTTGTGAATGTTTATGCTGATATTTGAATGGAATTTCTGCAATTAGGGTTTTATCTCATGCTATCTTGGTGAAGTAAGTGAAATTTTTACAATTTTATTTTTGTGTTATCAATGTTCACAATATTTTCTCTTTTTCATGTTAGACGTCTTGCTTAGCGAAACCCTAAGAGAGGAGAATAAGTGTTTCCTCCTCTCATAAGGTTAGTTTTGTCCAAAATTTGTGAAGGAATCTTTACCCCCTTTAGGGTTTTATTTTAGGTATTTTTCACTTTTGCAAAATGTAAACGCAAATGAAGGGGGCTGACCCTCTTCTAATTTTTTGTTGACAAATTAAAGTGGAAAAATTGGTTTAGATGGCCTCATATAAATAGAGGACCATCTCATTTTCATTTTTCATCATTCATCACTCACCATTTTTGAGAATACGTCTCAAATTTCCACCCTACTTTGTTATCTCTCTCTTCTACACTTGTGTGACTTTCTTGGAGGATCGATTTGTGAATGATTTTGTTGATATTTGAATGAAATTTCTGCAATTAGGGTTTTATCTCATGCTATCTTGGTGAAGTAAGTGATTTTTTTTGCAATTTTATATTTGTGTTATCAATGTTCATGATATTTTCTCTTTTTCATGTTAGACGTCTTTCTTAACGAAACCCTAAGAGAGGAGAATAAGTGTTTCCTCCTCTCATAAGGTTAATTTTGTCCAAAATTTGTGAAGGAATCGTTTCTAAGGTTAGACTCTTAAAGCCCTAAAGTGATAGCACTTTAGGATTTTGGCTCTAGACATTTGATTTCTTGACTTAGTTGAAGAATTAAGGAAGAAAAGGTTGTTAGAGCCCCAAAGTGCTTGCACTCTCACAATCCTTCTCTTTAAGGTTTAAACCCTAAGGCCCTATGTTTCTAGCACCTTAGAGTTTAATCCTTATCTCTTAGTCTTTTCTATCTCAATCTTCAAGCATTATTGTATTGTTGTTATAAAAACTCCATATCCCTCAAAGAAACTACTTGTACATCTCTCTTGTGGTGAAATTGATCAACAAAACACTCTATTTCTCTCAAGATTTCTACTAATATTTCCAATACTAGCACTCACTAACTCACTAATAAACATGTTTCAAAATTTTGCTACAACCTTCTTAATACACTCTAATTTTCTACATACATCCTTGTAAAGGTGGTTTAAATTGCTTATAATTTCTCTTAAGCAATTGGATAATGTTCTATGCGATACATGCTTAATTTTCTTGGTCAACTATTGAGATTCTAAGAACTTTCTATTGTTGTCCTTACAAATTCATATTGTTGGTATAAGAGTATTGTACTACAACAAATTGTACCAGTCATTGCAATTGTCATTGTCTAATGTTTTATGGGGTATTAAATGCATGTTTGTACTTGGAAATCATCACATATATGCTATAAATTGTTCTTCTTCTAGGAAAGTACTCAAACTCCCTTATACCTCTTAGTTTCCCTTGACCTAGATTAATCTTTAGGTGATCAAGAGAGGGGGTAGTAAGATTGGCTATAATACTTGCTACTTTGATCCCTTAAGGTCACCATGGAAGCCTCCCCTGTGGTGGACCTCTGTTGAAATAATGTAACTGCAAAGTGTATTCTTATTATTATTGATATATTATTCATAAGATCAATCCCCATTGTGGATTGATCATGTCGGTTATTGTAATAGGACCAAATCCCCTTTTGCAGGTTGGTCAAAAGACAATTGTAATAGGAAGAATAAGAAGTCGGCCCCAACAGATATTAAAGAGGCCCATAAATACAATAAAGGTGGGTTTACCCACCCAGTTTGAGAAGTTGGCCCTGCAATGAAGAGACACTTCATACGTGGCAGACTTGTATAACTAAAGAGGCCAACGCCTCACTTAGACATTCAACATACTTGCTCATTGAGAGACAAGTTTTGGATTTCCAGTTGGAGAAGAAGAGAGAGAGTGGTGCATCTTTTGGAGAGAAATTTTTGTTTTAGCTTGAGTTATCTCTTGGCATTGTATTGGCAATCTATAATAAGGAATTTTTGTTGAGTTTTCTTCCCCTAGAGGGTTTCCCAAGATAAATGTTGTGTCTCTTGTGATTGTGTATTTCTCAGTGATCTTGGATTATGCTATTGTTATCTAATGAAATGTAAAGAACTATAATAATGGATTAAACATTAACATGGTATCAGAGTCAAGCTGAAGAGAGCATCTTTCACAAGAGAAAAGTGAAAAACGCCACTTTTGTCGTACATGAAAATTAGGGCTTTTTGTTGGAAAGGTATTTCAGCCCTAAAACCATCTAGAAAAGTGTGGCCTCCCCCAAGTATCATTTTGGCACCTTCAGCACACCTTTTCAGTGGCTAGATCTCCCGGAAAGTGAAACCCTAGTTTCACAAAGTACCAAAAAACCAAAAGTACCAGAAGTACCAGAGTACCCGAAGTACCAAAAAACCAGAAGCACCAGTCTAGAAATCCACAAATCAAGTTTGAGGGGGTAAAAGTTGGATTTTTGAAATTTTGACTACACCAACATACTCGCCTCAGCTCAGTGCATCTATTCCCTGGATCATAATTTCAAAATTTGAAGTTTGAAAAATTAGGGTTTCCTCATAAAACCTTAAGTTGTAGTTGCAGTTGCAGTCGTAGAACCAGTTGCAATCACCCTTGAATTTTTCTTAAGAGTTGGTAATGATTATAGCTGCTACCAGATGGAGCCACTACCAACAAATGCTATCAGAGGTATGTACTCACATATGTTTAATGGTTAAACCCTAAAGAGTATTTGCAGGAGAAGAGATCTCTTGCCATAGATCCAGAAGGATCTCAAGATCCAACACATTCAAAGGAATGAAGCAACCCAGGTGTTGAAACAATTCTTACATTTTTTCCCTAAGGCCTAAATTTTTCTTTTTTCGGGTTTCGGCTTTTAACAAAACACGAGTTTCGTTATCAATCCTAAGCACACGACACCTTTTTCTTAAAAGTTTTTAATTATTCGGATAATAAAAGGCAAAAAGGCTTAAAGGAATTATAAGAATCCTGATGTTTTTTATTTGAAATTATTTAAATTGTGTTAAATTTTAAACTAACGATTTTAAATTTAAGCTTAAAGAATTTTCGGGATTCGAGGTTTACTACAAACAAATTTTTCGATGTAAATCGAATTGCGAAATCCCGATCCCCGATTTCCCGAAGCGCTGAAGTCTTAGTTAAAACACAGATTAATTAATTTTTTTATATGAAGGGTTAAGAGTTAAGATAATCTTATCGGGATTTTAGGATTCGCGGTTCAGTGAGATCACATCTCTTTTCATCATGTTCCCCAAAATCCCGAATCATGAAACCCTGATCCACAGTTCGCGTTAAACCAAACTAATTATGTTTTGGCCTTAATTATGATTAGTTAGTTAATTAAGATGAGTTAAGTCCTGTTTTTAAAAATAAATCCATCGCGATTTCGTGATTTTGGAGATCAGACTTCATCAATAACATACTTCTCGACATCATGATCCTCGAAATCCCGAAAAAGTTTAATCTCAATTAATTAATTTACTAAAAACGTTTTAAGTCTTAATTAAAACATCACGATTTCGCGATTTCACAATTTCAGAAATCGGATTTCATCGACGACATACCTCTCGACATCATGATTTCCAAAATCTCGAAAAGCAAAGATTTCATCTTTAATCTATGATTAGCACTAATTAACCTTGTTTCCAAAACATGATTAATGATAATCATTCTTTGTAAGTGTTCATTCATGTTTCACTTTCCGATTAAGTAAGTGTCTCATTTACTTTAAAAACCTGAAGGCACCTAAATATGGACATTAAATGCGTATCTCGAAAATATATCTTCCGCATTAAAAGCCTTAAATTCGTGACAACTGTGTCAATCTTGTCATTTTTTAATATATTCAAAATGAACATTTAAACATTTGTGTTTTCATTTTTAGCTGAGCTCGTTCATCTATTTTTTGTGACAGGTTTTCAATTAAACACAAAGTCATGGCACCGAAAAAGGCACCGAAGAAGAATGAAGACGCACAGGAAGGAGATATCATCTCCGACACCACTCCACACGCTATAGATTCTATTAAATCTTGGACTCAAATCTTCGAATTGCTGGAATACGAGTTTGAGAATGCTGAAAATCATTTCCCGGACATAGTTGAGTCAGAGCTTCATAAGATTGTTGTGCGCCTGCGGCTCGTGGCATTCAATGATATGATCAGCTGGGCCCTGGATAAGGTCGATATCCCAACAAGGAGCATATTAAACGACCAAGGAGTTATCATCGGCTCATTCAGGCCAGAACACATACAAGTAATGTATAAACTCTTGCTAAATCCTAAACATACTTTTAATGCTAAATTTTTAGCAGAGTTTCAGAGGAAAGAATGTATTGAAGCAGACCGGACATATCCAGATATGATTAGAGAATGGGCGAGATGTCTAGCAAAGTTTAGAGCTGATTCCCATGGGATTTATGCTACAACATCCTTAAATGAATACATGGTATATGTAGCCATAATGTTATGTAGAATTTTCGGGAGAAAAGATCCCTGTCATTTTCATGCAGATTGGGTGCCCTTTTTAGAAGAAGCTTCATAAGGAAATGGTTTTAACTGGCATAATATTTTGTCAGATAACCTAACACAGGAAATATTAAACTACAAAGAAGCAAAATCAAAGGGACAACCAACAACCTTTTACATGTCAACATACATTATGGATGCAATCTGTTATGTGACTCCTTTTCCTTTAATGAATTGGAGTTGGAATATTTCCTGCCCAGAACCCATTCATAAATATCACTCGGCCCTTTGGGAAGAAAATGCTAAGGATGCATTTTATGAGGTTTGTCATTTTATTATAATTCTGAAGCAGAAATGCGAACCACCTCGCATTTTTTATGCAAGCACAGAAAATCTTAAAGCAGTTGTCGACTGGTTTATTGAGGATAATTTTTCCTACATTAGGGTTTACGGTTGTTCCATTCCTCCTCATGCACTCCCTAAATTCCTACCAGACAGATTGGTGTGCAGGGAGGTATCCCATCAGATAGTAAAGGGCGGTGTTGGATTAGAATTAAAAGCAGCTCAGAAGAAGTCATGGCCATCTTTCCCTGTTCATATTGGGAAATTTTCTTTATTAAATTTAGGCCATTCTAAGATAGAGGCTGAATCATTAGAAGAAGTGAAATTAGTAGATATTGAGCACAGAAAGTATGACCCCTACCAAGTAATAAGTAGGCATTTTATACATTGTAATCTAAAGGCGTATGAACATGAAACATCTATTTATGATGATGTATTTAAGGATGTTAAATCCTATGAAGAAGTACTGAACAGAGTACAGTCCATGCCACCTGACTCACATACTGCATTCACGTCATTCCAGAGCCATAGACGAATTTGCCTACCTAAGAGTTTGCAGGGTGAAGTTTCAACCCCACCTCCAGAACATGAAGGGCCTCCTCTAGGTTTTGAAACTAATACATCGGACAAAGAAAATACCAAAGGCAACATGAAGGATACTAAGATACCTTCTCAAAACACAAAGGGTTCTCAAACAAAAGAATCAGAGACAGAGAAGGGAAAAGAGCTGGAAACAACCCCAGAAATCCCCAAGGATGTTCTAGAAAAGATAGGAGGAACAACATCAACAGAGCTTGGTAGTCCTATCACTTCCTTAACCCCATTGCAGTCAACTTATGGAACCCCCCATGAAGGAGCTCTATATGTCAGTGAATCCTTCCATCAGATTACTTTTTCAGTAAAAAGAGAAGGGCGGTCTTGAAACAGGAAATTCATCCAAGAGGAGAGGGGATGATTGAAAAACATAGGGTCATTATAGATGGAAAGAAGATTAAAGATGGAGAATTTTCTATGGAGTTAGAAGGTACAATGGGTGTTGTAGCATCAACAAATATATATTCTGTTGGCAGTTTAACAACCATGCTCAAACAAAAAGATCAAACAATAATTCAGTTGCAAGAGAAATTAAAAGAAACTGAGAGAAATATCAGTTGGGGAATACAAAAGGGTCTAGAACAAGCTAGACTAAAAGATATGCAAGAAATTCAGAAAATGAAAAAAGACTTAGAAGAGGCAAAACAGATAATACAGGTCACACATGCACAGGTCCAAAAGCTGGGAGAAGAAAATAAACAATTACAAGATAAAATTAGTTCTATTACTAATCAAGTAATAGAACTTGAAGTTTTCAGGACACAAGCATTGGGAATACATTTGAAAATAGAGGAAGAATAATAGAAAGTGTTTTTGAATCTGGAAATAGTCCAGAATTATTTTCAAGAAACAAATAAATCCTTGGAGAATGTTTTCCAGAAGGAAAGGGAGGTGAAAGCAGCTAGAACAACTTTCCAAAAGGCAGTAGCCCTCTCAATAAAGGAAGAAGTTGGAAGGATTCATAAATTATCCATTTCCGAATAGGTTAAATGGGACATAATACTTAAAGTGTGGGAAGCAGGCCTGGCCGAATATAAAAGATTGACCAGAGATGTCAATGATGATTGCCAAGGAATTTTTGATCTCTTAGAAAGAACTTCTTTGAATATCAGAACAAATGACTGCCCCAGATTATTAGGTGAGATTAATATTACCAAGCATCAGCTAAGGTTCAAAGAAGAGCTGGATGAAATGATGATAGAGATTTCAAAAATTAAATTAATAAATATCACAAAAATCAACAAATGGATGGTCACACTGAACTTAAGGTTGCAAACTATTAAGTTCACAGAGAAGATGATAGAAAATCATTTGCCTAAATTACAGAAAATATTTTTCTTGTTTGAAGCAAATGAGATACCAGATGCTCCCAGAACTTTTGTGAAATTTTTCTAAAAGTGTGTTTAGTGCCTTGAAGTGGAGAAAGGAAGTTCTTCAACACAAACGTAAAAACATTTTTTTAAATGTTTTTATCATTATAAATTAGAAAGGAAATGTAAACTGTTGACATTATTCTTATATGTAACCATAATATTAGGAAGTTGGTTAGTCACCAACGAGAAAATTTTGATCAAGATGTATAAATGTATTTTCTAAAGACTGAGAAAAGGCTTTTGATTTTTTTGGGAGAGAGCCGATTGTATTAACAGTTTTCCAATCCATCATAATATACATTACAGACGAGATTCTGAATCCTGCAAATTTGTAGCTATGTGTTCTTCAACCCTATTTACTATGCTTTATTGTGTTTTTCTTTCAATGCTTTTCTAATGAATAATCAATTTGAAGTTACCTGCAAACATCTCGCATATATTTCATATTGATTTGGATATCAAATTATTTACAGTTTTTCCTCTGAAATTGCTATCAGTGATTTTAAGACCTGTTAATGATTTGAACCTTAAATACTTAACTTTTCATTAGAAACCTAGTCTTCTTTCTTTATTACTTGTTGAAATATGAGATTCTTTCTTGATTAAAGCCTCATATGTTTGATTCAATTTCAAGCGCATCATCCTGCATTTTCGTGAGATCTATTGATCTCCTTTCTCTCAATAATAAGGCGAAGTCGGGATCAAAAGCGCCAACAAAAGTCACCTTTGCTGCAGGTTGTGAAGGTTTACCCTCAACTGGGATTTTATTATACAACTTGTTGAACCTTTGTGTGAATTCTAGAACTGATTCAGAGTTTTTCTTTCTGAGGGCTCCAAATTCAGTCAAGTAGTAGAGGTGGTCCTTCCTCTCTCCCCATTGTCTAATAAAAGCACTTTCAAGTTCTTCATAAGATCTTAAAGATCCAGCTGCTAAGGATCGGAACCAGGTCCTCACCTGTCCTTAAAAAGTTTGAACGAGGAGTCTAGAATAGATATCTTCGTGTTCTATTCCAAGGATGTCAACAAATTGATCAAAAAAGTTTATATGTTCTTGGGCAGTCAGATCCCCTTCCCCTATAAATTTCGGAAGACTTTTCATATAATTCTCGGGGAGATCATGAAGAGGAATGTGAAGAAAAAGGGGAGCATATCTCGTAGCTACTTTAGCGAAGATTCTGGGAAGCAGTACTTGACCACCTGCTGGTCCTCTAGGGGCACCATCTCCAGCTCCAACACCTCCTTGTGCAGTCATGGTTAGATTTGAGGTTGAATCTCAGAATGTGTGAGGAGAAGATTCTCAGAAATCTAGGGAGGAAACCTCAGGAAAAGAGAACGTATCTTATGAGAGGGGAAGTGAAAGAGATCTTTCAAGAGTTTCCGAAATTTTTAACTGCGTAAAATCAGGCTGACATATATTATATGTGGGTAAAAAGACTTGTTTAAGTGATTTTCGTGATTTTAAAATATTTTCCGGATCGGAGATTGGCGAGGTCTTCTTATTGTCCAGGTTTTTTCTGGTGTTCTTTCGGCTAATAGCTAGTTTAGTTATCGTGGAGTCGCCAAGTAAAAAAATATTAGTAGCCTTAGAAGGTTTTCTATCCTTGTTCACTATCAAAAACATAAAATGTCAATGTCATTCTTCCCAAGGAAAATATTTGTTTCTTCGTTCCCCGGCAATGGTGCCAAAAAGATGTTATTCCTGAGTTTATACTTTAAGGCTGTAAAGTATACCATCAAGGCATCCGTAAATGTTTAAAAGAATAATCTTGAGGATAATAATTGAAAAGGAAGGGTGAAGAAGAATCAATTTCTCAACTGTCTCTATCTAGCTTCTCGCTGTTCTTGGATGCTAATATCTCTCTCAATAGCAGCCCATGAACGTTCTAATTTGACCCAGTTAGTTGTTGTTTGTAGGATGGTATTAAATAGGTTCAAGGCAATACTGTTTTGATCTTGAAGGCCAGGTTCAATGTTGGGTTGTCTGCTACTTGGAACAATCATGGAGGATAAGATTTTATTTAATTATGAAAGAATTTTAATCAAATGTTACTTCAAACTTTTAAGAGATGAGAATAGGAAAAACAATTTTGAAATTCAAAAAATTAACATAAATACATTTGAGGTCGTTTCTTGGATTTGCAACAATTTGAGAATTATCACAGAAAATGCTAAGGATGCATTTTATGAGGTTTGTCATTTTCTTATAATTCCGAGGTGGAAATTCAAAGAACAAGGTGGACCTTCAGGATCGGGGAAATCCTCGGGAGATAGAATAGACGAGATGGCTAGGGTTATTAGAGAACTTTCAAACAAGATCTCAAAAATGGAACTAGAGAAATCGAAAATGGATAATTTCCCCATGAAATATTTTAGAAGAAATCCTGATCCTCAGGGCCCACAGAAAATAATTAAAAATGAAGATAAAAAAATTCCAACACCCTTCAAAAGTGAAAACTTCATTGGAGAGGAAGATCTAGGAGATTTTGAAGAGATCAATGAAGATATTAATAATCTTGGCGACGATAACAAATCACCTTATTTATCGAGACAAGATTACGAAAGATCTTTAAATAAAGAAATTACGTTGGAAGACAATGTTAGCAATAATATGTTTGAATATTTCACATATCAAGATATCGCAGATGATATCATAGTTGAACTACAGGGAAAATATAATTTAAGACCAAGGAACAAAAGTCTCCCAACTGTTTCGACAAAGAATCTTTTTCCAAGAAGCGAAACCGATGAGGCAACTCCAAAAGTTGTTGATAAACAACCTGCGAAAAAAAACATAGCTGATACGCAACCTATCCAGTCAAAACCAATAGAAACACTCCCTGTAAAGACAGAAGCTCCTATAAATGAAAACAAGTCCACGTCACAATGAAAAGCTGAAAAGAAAGGAATGGAGGCCCCGAACATAGAAAACGACAAGGCCCTAGGAAATTTTAATTTGGAAAACGAAATAAATAAAATCAACATTCCTATTCCCCTTGTTGAATTAGCTAAAAATCCCATATACAGAAAACAAATCGTCAAGATGATTAACTTTTCTGAAGACGAAAGCCAGGCCGATGTCATCAACTTAGAAGATGACAAACCAAACATAGTCTTTGGTCCACACTTCGAAGGTGCGAGAGACACTATGGCCCCCTTTTATATTACGTTGACCCTGTTTGACCACCTTCTCCATAATTGTATGTTGGATTCTGGAGCTTCCCACAATGTGATGCCAAAGGCAATTATGGAAAAACTTGATCTTGAAATCACAAGGCCCTATGGTGACTTATATTCTTTCGATTCGAGGAAAGTCAAATGCATAGGTATGATTAAAGACCTAGTGGTAGGTTTGGCTCAAATACCTGCTAAAAGTATTCTTGTGGATTTAGTGGTCGTTGACATCCCTCCAAAGTATGGTATGCTATTATATAGGTCATGGGGTGCTAAGCTTGGAGGATCTCTCCAACTGGATATGACATACGCTACAATTCCAGTTTTCGGAGGACAATACACGTGTCTTTACAGAGAGACTAGGTTGGCATTTACAGTAGGTGATCCACACAACCCAAACAATCATCCAATTTATATTGCTAACCAATATTTAGGAAATTGTATATTATCTATTGATGATGATTTTCAAGTAGATATAGATGAAAATTGTATAGAAGAAAAAAATGAAAAAAAAGAAATAGAAAAAAATGTATATAACATTGGTGTATGGAAAATGTATTTTGATGGTGCCTCGTCTTTCCTTGGAGCCGGAGTAGGAGCACTCCTTGTGGCTCCCGATGATCAATTCATAATCCCCTTTTCATATAGGCTTCAGTGGAATGTAGATTGTACAAACAATGTATGTGAGTATGAAGCTTTAGTGCTAGAATTAGAAGCTGCTAGGAGGATGAAAATAAAGAAACTCGAAGTCTTTGGTGATGCCGAGTTAATTATAAAACAAGTGAATCAGCGGTATCAGGCCAAGCATCCTAGATTACGGTCCTATAGGAATTGTGTTTGGGATTTAATCGAGAACTTCTTCTCTTCTGTGAATATTCATTTCGTCCCAAGGTCTGAAAATCAACAGGCTGATGCTTTAGCCAAAGCAGCATCAACTTTCACACCCCCAACTGCTTTTAAATTAAAGTATCACATACAAATGAGACATTGCCCTTCGATACCAAATAACATACAACATTGGCAGGTTTTTGAGGATGATGAGCAGCTTCGGAAGTTTCTAGAATCATTAGATGAATTTGCAGAAACACATATTGATCAAGAAAATCAAAATGATCCCATTTGGATCATGCAAGAGGGGGAGGATTCTAAAGAGTTTCACGATAAAATTGCAAATCACCAAATGCTCGTTCTCAAGAACAACCAGATTCCTAAGGGTCTAATTCCCTTGGAAAGACTATTTAATCAAGATGATATCCCTTCAAAAACCACCCTGCAACCTCAACCAGAGGAGGTTGAAGATTGTAACATAGGAACTAAAGAAAACCCCCGAATGGTAAAACTATCCAAATATCTATCTACAGAAAATAAAAATAAATACACGGAGTTGTTAAGAAAATACAAATATGTTTTCGCATGGTCGTATGAAGAACTGAAAACATATGACACTTCTGTGATCGAACATAAGAGACCCCTCAAACTTGGTGTCAAACCTTTTAAACAAAAACTTCGGTAAATTAACCCCATTTTATTACATGTTATCGAACGAGAAGTCAAAAACTCCTTGATGCTAAGATAATTGTACCATTGAGATATTTTGATTGGGTAGCCAATCTGGTCCCAGTTAGAAAGAAAAATGGGGAAATTAGACTGTGTGTCGATTTCAGAAATCTTAATAAATCTTCTCTCAAAGATAATTATCCCCTACCTAAAATGGACCATGTTCTAGAAAAAGTAGTAGGAGCTAATAGGATGTCAATGATTGACGGATTTTCAGGTTACAATCAAATTGTCGTCAGTGATCTTGATAAAGAAAAAACCGCCTTTACCACTCCTTGGGGCACATTTATGTACGATAAAATGCCATTTGGATTGATGAATGCAGGTGCTACTTTTCAACGCACAATGGATATTGCTTTCGTTGGTGAACAGGACAAATTTGTAGTCATCTATTTGGATGACCTTACTGTTTTTTCTAAATCATATGAAGACCATCTAGTTCATCTCAAACAAACATTTGAAAAATGTTGCAGGTTTGGTCTATCCTTAAATCCTAAGAAGTCTCACTTCGCTATGCAAAAAGGCAAGCTGTTGGGTCACATCGTATCTCGTGATGGAATTAGAATTGACCGTAAAAGAGTAGAAGCTATAGATACAATAGCTATTCCTAGGAATGTGAAAGAAATTCAGTCATTCTTAGGAAAAAGAAATTTTTTGAGAAGATTTATTCCTAACTTCGCTGAAATCGTGAAATTGATTACATATATGCTCAAGAAAAACAGTGAAGTAAAATGGAAAGCAGAAACTAAAGCATCATTTGCCCATATCAAGAAGGTTATAAGTGAGGCACCTGTACTAGCGAGCCCTGATTATCTCAAATATTTTCTTATTTTTTCATTTGCCTCTGAACACACACTCGCTGTTGTACTTCTTCAGAAGAACGAAGAAGGTTTCAAGCAACCGATAGCCTTCTTTAGAAAAAGTCTCCGAGATGCCAAACTCAAATATAATATAATGGAAAAACAAGCATATGCTATGGTAAAAGCAGTAAAAGATTTCAGAACTTATGTTTTACATTATAAGGTGATTGCATATGTACCCACTAGTTCTGTAAAAGATATTTTGGTTCAAGCAGACAGTGATGGAAAAAGAGGAAGATGGCTTGCCAAAATTCAAGAGTTCGACTTGGAGGTTAAACTGACAAAATTAGTAAAGGTTCAAGGCTTAGCTAAACTTTTAGCTGAGTCCAATTTCAAAGCTCTTGGGATAAACAACTCTCAGGAGGAGGAAGAGTGGGTAGATGTGAATGAACTTGAGGACCAAATAGCTGAAAACAGAATCGAGGAGAAATTCACGTCATCAAATTGGTACAAAGACATAGTAACATACTTACTGACATTGAAATGTCCAAGTGAATTGACTCCATCCAAAGCTAGAACGCTAAAGCTGCATGCAATCAAATACTGTATTTCCGAAAAATGATTACATTGGAAAGATCCGCTTGGCTTCCTCTTGGTCTGTCTGGTCAAGTCGAAAACAGAAGAAGCTATAAGTCAATTTCATGAAGGAGTATGTGGAGGACACCATGCTTGGAGGGCTACGACATATAAAATCCCGAGGGTTGGTTATTACTGGTCCAAACTTTTCCCAGATGTCAATGCTAAGGTATGAGCTTGTAGCCCTTGCCAATTTTTTGCAGGAAAACACAAACTATCAGCGATGCCATTGGTCCCAGTCAAGACAGAAGCTCCTTTTCAGCAATGGGGACTAGATTTCATAGGTGAAATTAATCCTCATTCTAGTGCTCAACACAGATGGATCCTAACCGCTACAGACTACTTCACCAAATGGGTGGAAGCTATCCCAACAAGAAAGGATATTGATTCAGTGGTTATAGACTTCTTAGAAGAAAATATTTTGTCTAGGTTTGGTTGTCCCAGAAAGATAGTCACAGACAATGCACGGGATTTTAAGTCTATGGCTATAGTCATCTTTTGCCAGAAATATAATATTGTGCTGGGTCATTCCACAACATACTATCCTCAGGGAAATGGTCTAGCAGAATCTTCAAACAAGAGCTTAATCAGTATAATCAAGAAAGTGTTAGAAGAAAATAAAAAGTCTTGGCATTTTCATTTGAAATACACTCTGTGGGCAAATCGAATAGGCACAAAAAAGTCTATCAATACTTCTCCCTTCCAAATGGTATATGGAACAAATGTAGTGTTGCCTATAAACCTAGCACTTCCTGTAATGAAACTATGGCAAGATGAGAAGGAAGAACCGAATCCTCTCACAAAAAGGATAAACCAGCTGATTGAAGTTCAGCAGCACAGGGCAGTAGTGGATGAAAAGTTGCAAAAGTACCAGGATGACATGAAGGTATTATTTGATCGTAAAGCCAAGGACAGGAATTTTCTCCCCGGGGATTTGGTTTTGAGATGGGATGCTCGAAAGGAGGATTTGGGAAAAAATGGTAAATTCGATCATATTTGGTACGGACCATTTAAGGTAGCATCTCCTGAAGGAAAAAATTCATTTCTACTTGAAAATTTGGATGGTAAAATCCTAAATGCCCTTGTCAACGGGCATTTTTTAAAACATTAAATGGAATAATTAATTTCCAGAAATTTCCATTGTATATACCGTTTTGTTTTTTATTTTCACAATTTTCTTTAGAAATTCTATTCTCATTTTGTAAATAAATAAAAATAAAATAAAATTAGTTAAGTTTTTATACCAAAAAAAAAAACTGATAATTTTAATATTGTTTTGTTTACAGGATTCAAACAGAGACAACTTGAACGCAGAGGATAAATTTGCCAAAAATAGGTGATAGATAGTATTTTCTGTTATTTTAAAAATAAAAAATAAGAATGATAATGGTAAGGCAAAGTTATGAGTTACAGCGAAGTCCATTTTCTTAATAAATAAAAAATGTGTTGCTTATCTCGTAAGTTGATAGGTAAATAAAAAGCGTTTTTCAATACTTAAAACCTTAAGGGTTTCACTTAGAACAAGTTTAAAGGCAATCAAAGTAAAAAACTTTAAGAGAAGAGTCCAAAGGGTTATTTTTAATTTATAACCTATGTTTTCTGATTTACAGATTGTTGGACGTCTCCTCTTTATACCCTCAGTTCTGTCTTTCACTTTTTTGGTTTTTCCCATAGAAGTAGGAGAGATTATATCTTAACTTGTGAAGTCGAAAAATAGTTCTAAATCAGTAAGATTAGTCCTCATAGTTCTTATTCTCCGACTAAAAGTGGTTATGCTTAGGTTGATTCTAACTCTCCTAGGTTTCTTAACAGTTTGTCTGAGGCTTTAAGCTTGCTCAAAAGAAAGCCCCTGAAATTAATCTTCCCCTTTGTCTCTGCAAACTAAGGTGTTTTGAAAGTTGAGAAAAGGTTGGTCTAGAGTAATAAAAACAGGTTGACAAACCTCTATTGTAAATTTTTACACAGATAACCACCCTTGATATTTTAAGTATAACTGATTTCCCCCGCTTCGTATTCATAAGCTAAATATAAGACAGATGGTGAAAGGAAATTCATATTTGATTGCCCCCATCTAGTCCCAAAGACGATGAAAGAAAATTCATTTAAATGATTGTCCTCGTCTAATATAAAAGAAACAGATAACTTCACTGGGGTATTGAACAGGCCTGCCAACAGTGAAGCAATATTTGAGTGTAAATATATAATTAGCACTCAAAGTGGTGAAAGGAAATTCAGTAAAAAAGGGACATATAAATTCACCAGGGTACTGAACAGGCCCGCTGGCAGTGAAGTAATATATGAGGTATCTGTAAGGTTGTCATACTTATCTACCACTCTATTCTAGTTACCAGTTTTTTCGAAACCGGATTTTCGTCCCAAGTCTAGATAGAGCTCCCCAATTAAAATTATAAATTTTATTTCAATTGATGCAAGCCGAAAGTCACAAATTTGTTGAGTTCCTAAGATTGTTTTAATCATCTTAATACTAACTTGATTTCAGATGAGAAGGAGAATATTATGAAGAAGACTACAACTGAGTTTAAAACAAATAAGAAATTTTGAAAAGATTTTCAGAAGTTGAAATGAAATCTCTTTTTCCTCTTTTTCCTCTCCCTTAGCAGTTTCAGCAGTGATAAACCCTTGACACCATTAACCCAATGAAGGCACTAAGTCTACATGTTCTCCTCGTCCCACAAGGAGACGAGGTCCCCAGTTGGAGCCTATGTTGAAACAGTTCTTAAATTTTTTCCCCAAGGCCTAAATTTTTCTTTTTTCGGGTTTCGGCTTTTCACAAAACACGAGTTTCGTTATCAATCCTAAGCACACGACACCTTTTTCTTAAAAGTTTTTAATTATTCGGATAATAAAAGGCAAAAAGACTTAAAAGAATTATAAGAATCTCGACGTTTTTTATTTGAAATTATTTAAATTGTGTTAAATTTTAAACTAACGATTTTAAATTTAAGCTTAAAGAATTTTCGGGATTCGGGGTTTACTACAAACAAATTTTTTGATGTAAATCGAATTGCGAAATCCCGATCCCCGATTTCC
Organism: Picea engelmannii; assembly: GCA_009831015.1. NCBI lineage: Eukaryota > Viridiplantae > Streptophyta > Pinopsida > Pinales > Pinaceae > Picea > Picea engelmannii. The sequence goes on from ML782504.1 coordinate 215,421, forward strand.
CGAAGCATTGAAGTCTTAGTTAAAACATGGATTAATTAATTTTCTTATATGAAGGGTTAAGAGTTAAGATAATCTTATCGGGATTTCGGGATTCGCGGTTCAGTGAGATCACATCTCTTGTCATCATGTTCCCCGAAATCCCGAATCATGAAACCCCGATCCACAGTTCGCGTTAAATCAAACTAATTCTTTTTTGGCCTTAATAGTGATTAGTTAGTTAATTAAGATGAGTTAAGTTCTGTTTTTAAAAAGAAAGACATCGCGATTTCGCGATTTCGGAGATCGGACTTCATCAATAACATACTTCTCGACATCATGATCCCCGAAATCCTGAAAAAGTTTAATCTCAATTAATTAATTTACTAAAAATGTTTTAAGTATTAATTAAAACATCACGATTTCGCGATTTCACAATTTCAGAAATCGGATTTCATCGACGACATACCTCTCGACATCATGATTTCCAAAATCCTGAAAAGCAAAGATTTCAACTTTAATCTATGATTAGCACTAATTAACCTTGTTTCTAAAACAGGATTAATGATAATCATTGTTTGCACTCTTTTCGTCGATGTGTGAGCAAAAAGTGAGTGCTTACATGCCTAGTTGGGCTCTGCTAGTCATGACAGTTGCATGGTAAAAGGTTAGAAAGAAAACAATAGAGCTATTAACAAGAATTAAATAAAAACTAA